>APFE030895434.1:10843-126747 GCA_000404065.3 Pinus taeda
ACTCTCTAAGATGAGAGAGGAAGATGTGAGTTGAGTTGTGATGAAATTCTCTCCAACTTTTCCTGTATATATATCCATCAATGGGGGTGTGTGACACATCTGTTGGGCATGTGAGCCTACATGACAGAACTGACCGACCTTGCACATATAATTTATTAAGAATAATAAATTCAAAATATAAGTGCTGCTCATCGGATTAAGACTATTTTTATATGGATTTTACACCTCTCAGAAAGAGGAATCCAACAAAAATATTAGCCTCTTAATCTGAGCATCAGAACATGGAGTTTGGACCTAGTTGTCCAAATTTAACATCTAAGAAATAGGGAAAACTGCACAAGGAAAGAGGAGCTGGATCAGGGTTATTTGTAGGGTGTTTCAAGGTTAGGCGAAGCAGTGAGAGCAAGTGTGTTTTCTAGTGAAACAATATTGCCTTGTAAAGAGATCAAATTGCTCAATTTCTGTCAATAAATTCTACAACAAGGAGAATGTTTTCCTAGTTGCGATCCCTAGAAAAATTATTGTGTTATTGTGTGACTGTGTTTCTTTATCTCTGTTTCTATTCCACTGCTTATTAGATTTGAGAAATTCTGTGTCTTGGTGAATCGAAGTTAGTTTCAATTTGTTCATTCAAGCAATTTGTAGAATTTCAAGGAGAATCTACATGGTATTATAGCAAAGAACATCATAAATACCAGCACCAAGAGATCAGATTTGTGAAGAACAAAGATCAAATTTATGAATAGTAGTTCTTTGGATAAGGAGGATGGCATACCAAGGACTGAGATCATTGTTTAGACAGAGCATCGAACTTCTGCTCATGGAAGGAAAGGATCACAATAGTGTTGGAAGATAATGGGGTAGGAGAGTTTATCAAGAATCAAATACTGCCACCCCAAGATCCCCAACAATTGGCCCAACATACTAAGAATGATATCAAGAAAAACGTGGATTATTCTAGAGGGGGTCAAAGATCATATTATTCCTCATCTCTATGAGAAGAAGACAACATATGAGATGTTCAAAGACATCTTGGATCTGTTTTAGGGTACCAGTGATGCCAGGAAGTTAGCTCTCAAAGAGAAGTTAAGGAGCATCAGAATGAGCAAAGGAGAGCCCATTGTCTCATACCTTTCAAAGTTCACTCAGGTTCGAGATAAGCTAGGTGGTGTGGGTGTCATTATACCAAAAAATGACCTTGTGAGCTTTGCTCTACTAGGACTTCATAAGTCTTGGTATAGTTTCCAGGATGCTGTTAGTGGCCAAGAGAATTTTCTAGGTTAGGAAAGGTTATGGACTGACTGCATTCAAGAAGAGACCTGGAGAGGAACCAGAGATGGTAGATCAACAAAAACCAAGGATGAGGAGAATTTTGCTCTTGCAAGCAAGGCCAAGGGCAAGAAAGGCAAAGGGAAGGCCGAGGCTAGTCAGCAGGGCGAGAAGAAGAAGAAGGATCTAAGTAAGATCAAGTGCTTCCACTGCCACAAGTTTGGGCACTATGCTATTAAGTGTTCTAATCGGAATAAGAGGTCTAGTAGGAATCATGCAACTGCATCAGTTGAGGTAGATGGGTTTGCTTCTCAATTCGAGAAAGATTTCTCATTGATAGCTTGCATGACAAGCTTAGTAGTTAGTAACACGTTGTATATTGATTCCAGAGCCTCCTTGCACATGACCGAGAATAGGGAGTATTTCAGCTCGCTGAAGGAGAAGTACATGTAGTTTCTGATCGAGCTAGAAGATGACGGTAAGTATGCATCTAGGGGAGTTGCTACTGTCAGCTTTGAGAGGGAGTCCAGGAGCCCTCTCCATCTCAATGATGTCCTCTATGTTCCAGGCTTGAAGAAGAGCCTTGTTTTTTAGTAGCTACCCTTGAGGACAAGGGATATGATATCATCTTCAGCAAAGGTAAGGCGTACCTCAAGCACTTAGCTTCTAGAGTAGTGAAGTAGATAGGTATGAGGGTGAAGAACTTGTTGGAAACACTGAGGGGGGGTGAATCAATATTTCTTAGCAATTAGTAACTTATTAATATTTTTAGACCATTAGTTATTCTTCAATAGTATTAAAGCAGTAAATAAACAATAGACAATGAACACACATTTTTAGGTGGAAATCCCCCTTCGAGTCAAAAACCACCAAACACTTTTTTAATAAGTTCTTTTAAAATCTTTAGCTCCAACTGAAAAGAAAGCTACAACTTCCTAGAACTCTAGAAAAACATTCTTCTCCAGCACCCACTAGAAGGATACCCCAACGGCTGTTGAAAATTAGCGAGAAAAGTGATTCCTTGATTTGTGCCTTAATTCAAGGAATTCAAGTCTAGTTCCTAAAATTTAAGAGTTTCCCTAATTGAGGCAGTTAACTAATGTGTTGAAGTTGAAGGTCGAGTTTTGATCTTCTAGTGTGAGATAAATTGGGAACTAAAAGCTTAAGTGGAGTTAGGCTCCTAAATTTTAGAAGGATCTAGTTAACTAGTTTTGTTGACTTTTGTTAACTAGAAAAGCTCCAGTTCAAGTCCTTAATTAGAAAACTCACTAATTTTAACCATTTGAATTGCCTTTAAAAGAAGGAAGGCAGGCACAATTTTAATCTTTGTTTTGGTGAGCACGAGTTGGTGAGCCAAGCAATAGGAAGCCAAGTTTGTGCGTGGAGCTTGTGAGAGGAAAAGTTTGCAAGAGAAGCTTGTGCACAAGTTGGTAGAGGGCAATGTGATCAACATCTTTGCAAGGGTTTCATGCTTAGGTTAAGCAGGGAGAAGAGTGTTTTCTCCAAGTGAAACAACTGTATTTGTAAGAGATCAATTACTTAGTGTGTATCAATAAACAAGCAAAGGGTTTTTTCCTGTTGGGTTCCCTAGTAGAAAAAATAGTCTTGAATTGTGTGACTGTGTTTTATTTATGTTCCTAATTCCGTTGCAAATTGAGTAGAGAAATTCTATGTTTGTAAGAAAAGAAAGTGTTTTTTAGATTGTTCTTATCAGCAGAACAAAATTTCGCGGATTTTCTACATGGTATCAGAGCACTTGGCACAGATTTAAGATCACCTAAGTGCAACTCGTCATAATTGGAAGAGCCATCTGATTTAAGCCATAGATCTTTGGAGCTTAGTGAAGTGGAGAAGGAGACTTGTCTTGGTTCATTCTTGTCACTGTCTAAGCTAAGATAAGGCTGGGTGTTTGCCGTGAGAGCAAGAGGAACATTTTGGGCAGTAGTGGTGCTAGTTGTGGGGTTTAATATTTTCAAAACAGGCGCATTAAATTCTATGCATTTCTGGAAAGGAGGCAAGCTCCTGTAGCTTGTTTTGGAACGCTGTTAGGCCTAACAAAGAGTTGGAATAGGGGCCGAATTATCACATAAGGTAGCATAGGTGGAAGGCTTGTAGTAGAGGGTTAAGCATAGTTTTTGGGAGCAACTTGAGGCCGAGTTTGGAGGGCTGTAGCAACTGCTACAAATAGCCCTAACCCGGGCCAAAATTGCAGACCCAAGGTGAAGCACAGGTTCAAAAGATTTGGGGACGAAAGTAATCGTCCAAAACAAAAGTATGCTTGTATTCTTCCAAGGTTGATGTTTTTGCTAAGTGTTTGAGACCAGATTTGGGGTAGTTTTGGTGGCATCTTAAGTACATGTAGAGGGCTGTTAGAAGGTGCCTAATTGTGGCCAGAGAGCAGATTTTGTGAAGGACAACAAGAGTGCTAGCAGTAGCAGAAATATTCAAGCCCAAAAGTTTGTAGACTTTGATGGACTAAAGGAGCAATGAAGTGGGCAGTCTCTGAAGCCCTAAGTATAGTCTCTTGTGAAGGACTACATCACTGTTAGTGGGCAAGTTTTTTAGAGAGCTCTTAGGGGAAGCGGTATGGCTTACCAAGGGTTGAGAGCAGATTACTGTCTAGAGGGAGCATCAAATTTCATAGCTTGGAAAGGGAGGATCACAATAGCGCTGGAAGATAATGGGGTGGGAGAGTACATCAAGCAAGCAATAGCACCACCTCAAGACCCCCAACAATTGGCCCAACATAATAAGAATGATATCAAGGCAAAGATGATCATTTTAGAAGGGGTCAAAGATCATATAGTGCCTTATATCCATGAGAAGAAGACAACGTATGAGATGTATGACACAATCCTGAAGTTGTATCAAAGTACTAATGATACTAGGAGGCTTGCTCTTAAGGAGAAGTTGAGGAGTATTCAGATCAGCAAGGATGAGCCCATCGTCCCATATTTTTCAAGTTTCACTCAGGTATGAGATGAACTAGGTGGGGTGGGTGAAGTTGTATCTGATCACGATCTTGTGAGTTTTGCCTTGCTTGGACTTCACAAGTCATGGAAAGGGTTCTGGGACGCTGTTAGTGGGAGGGTGTGTGAAAATTTCATCTATTGCAGTAACTGGAAATTATTCTCCTCGCTGTAAATTTAATTATGTAGTTTATTTGCTACGACAAACAATGAATAAATCACTATTGCAATTTTCACCATAAATATACTGCGGAAAATAAAAATATTGGACACTGAGAAATTCTAGCGCACACAAAAATTTAACAAGTTGTTTTTGGACAATTGTCCTCGAAAAAACCCAACTTGGGACATAGGTGTAGTAGATGAGGGTTTTATTATTATTCTTTAGCAGCAAATCTGAGTAAAATAATTTGGATGCTCTACTAGCAATCCAATCTGGGAAAAATACTGGCAAAATTATTGTGAGAATTTTCCCTCACCACACAGCTAGTTTCTGTCCCCGGAATTGCCTCCCTAGCCACACGCAATCCCTTCCGTGTCAACTTCTGCATAGAGCTTGCACAAATCCTACTGCAACTACCTCCGCAAAACTATGAAACCCTTAGCTCTATCTTCGTTCGGTTTTGGAACTGACTCACTGCCTCATCTAACCAAAATCTTGGCCTCCAACTGCTAAATCACTAGCTCCTCCAGCTAGATCGAACTGAATGCTGTTGTGCTTGCGCAATCCTTGTGCAGACCCTCTGGGAATTTCGCACTCTCTCTCATTGGCTCTTTCGGAACAGGAAGACTTCCTCCGAAAATGCTGCTAACCTCCTCTACCACCTGCTACTCATCCTCTGACTCAATCTTCTCTACTGGATCTTTGCTACTGAGAAAATCGAACTGCCTGTGCAATTGAGTATTTGCACTAGTGTGTTCTCCATCTTCCCATCGACTTCTTTTTATAATCCATTGTTGGAGCACCAAAGACCAAGATTAAAAATTAATCAATGACTAGCATCATCTTGGAGTCGATCTGTTTGAGTTTCTAAATGATTCACACCTTGACTTAATTAATTCTGATTAATTAGCCATATTCCTTAAGTTTAGACTTAGGAAATATTTAAAAACGGGTTAATAACCTAATTAAGCCATCTCTTGGTGGAATTTCCAAAAACAATTTGTGGGTTTTGGAGATATCATGTATTCTAGCCTCTCCACTAAATTCCATGGCTAGAACACATCCAATGCTGCAGAAACTAACATTCCCTCTTAGTGAGGACTAAGTTCTCTCTCTAGTGCTTCACATTTTGCCACAACACCCTGTCTCTGTATCACCTCTATTACGCTGCTGATGTGCGACTGTTGCTTCCCACCAACTATTGTGCAACTCTGATGTTGCATATATGCCACTGTTGACACTATTGTATTGCTGCTAACTTTGCATCTGAACTGCAACTCACTCTCATTTGTTGCTGCTGCAACTGCAACTGAGAAGCATCCAAAATAATCTGTCCCTGCTATTGCAAAGAGTTCTCCACCATACCCATCTATTCTTTGAAATAAATGAACTTAGCTCTCCCTAGAGATTTTGTGAGTATATCTACAACTTGCTCTTCTGTGGGAACATACTGTAGCTGGACCGCACCATGCTGTACACAATCTCTGATGAAATGACATCGAATATCTATATGTTTCGACCTGTCATGAAACACTAGATTCTCAGAGAGCTTGATGCAACTTTGATTATCACAACAGATACTGGTCGCCTCCATCCTTTGCCTGAACAAGCTTACTAGCTGCTTCCAAAGCCATATAACTTCGCACGTAGCTGTGCTTGTTGCCATGTATTTTGCTTTTGTAGAGCTTAGTGCTACTGACTTCTACTTCCTGCTGCACCATGAAACCATCCCCTGATCCAACGCTGAAGCAATACCCGAAGGTACTTTTCCTATCTACTGAATTGCCTGCCCAATCTGCATCTATGAACCCACATAGTCTGACATCATCACCTCGGGTATAACCCATACTCGATTGTGCCGTGCACATACCTCAGAATATGCCTTTCTGCTACCTAATGTACTCTCTTCGGCTCTACCATAAACTCACTGAGGGTATTGATTACAAAGCAAATATCTGGTCTATTATTGACCAGATACATGAGAGACCTAATAAGCTGTCTATACAAGGTGGGGTCGAAATCTTTGTCATCTGATTCATCTATCTTCTTCCAGTTGGTGATCATGGGTGTAGACATGGGTCTACAATCTTGCATTCTGAACTTCTTCAAAATATCTGTAGCGTATCTTCCCTACCCAAGGAAGATCTCCCCATCCTTCTGCCACACTTCCATTCCTAGGAAACAATGCATCAACCCCAAATCCTTCATATCAACAAACTCTGTTGCCAGGTTCCTCTTGCAGTCTTCTATGAACTTTGATGATCCTGTCAAGAAGAGATCATCCACATACAATACTAGGATGAGTGGTTCACCCGCTACCATCAAATAGTAAAGGTCAGTGTCCACGTCAATCCAACCATACCATGCCCTGGGAGCCTGCTTGAGTCCGTATAGAGCTTTCTTCAGTTTGCACACATTAGTGCGCCTCTCATGAGTTTCAAAGCCCTCTGGCGGTTCTATGTACACCTTTTCCTTTATCACCCTGTTCAAGAATGCTGTCTTGACGTCCGTCTGGTGAATCTGCCATTCCATCTGAGCTACTAGGGATATAACTGACCATATAGAAGTGTATTTGGAAACTGGGGCAAAGGTCTCCTCATAATCTATCCCTTCTTTCTCTGCATACCCCTTTGCCACGAACCTACCCTTGTACTTTAACACACTTCCATCTGCAACATACTTGATATTGTAGATCCATCTAGAACCTACAACTGGCCTGTGTTTAGGCCTTGGCACCACCTCCCAAACATCATTAGTCATTATAGAGCTATACTTTTCTACCATGGCATCTGCCCACACCTGATGCTGTGCGGCCTCCTGAAAGCTGAAAGGTTCTGTAACTTGAGCCACCAATGCTTGGTACATGTCAGACTATCTCCGCTGTCTCTTGTTCGTCCTAGGAGTTCCAATAAACTCCTCTGCATATCTCAATGCCTGGCGAACCTCTATGTTGGCTCGACCACTAATGGTGGGAGGTTCAACTAGTTCCTCATCATCCTGCCTCTGCTGCTTCGTCTACTGTGAACTTCCCAAAACTACTGCACCTGAGGAAATACTAGTACTAGTCACTGTACTCAATCCCTGTGACTGTCCTACTGTCGGTCTCACTGGTTGCCTCTGTGGCTGCACCAAAGGAGCTTCTGCTGACTGATTGTGATCACCTGCAGGTACCTCATGAGATCTCTTGAAAGCTCGGTCCTCCATGAACTTCACGTCTCGTCTCACCACAATCTTCCTACTGCTAGGAATGTATATCCTGTATGCCTTTGAGGTTTCGCTATACCCAACGAGAAACCCCTTCTTTGCAGTCTGATCCAATTTGGTACTCATTTCATCTAGTACGTGGCAATAAGCAATGCTGCCAAAGATCCTAAAGTGACTAATTTTTGGCTTTTTCCTTGTGAAGACTCCTTCTGGTGTTTTCTTCCCCAATGCTCTATGAGGAGTCCTATTCTGAATATACATTGCCGTGTTACATGCCTCTGCCCATAAAAACTTGGGCAAATCCTGGTCATACAACATAGCTTTTGTAGCCCCAACTATGGTTTTGTTTTTCCACTTTGCTACCCCATTCTGCTGTGGATGATATATGGAGCTATCCATTCTCTTCTGATGCCTTCTTTTGTGCAAAAATCTGTGAAGTCTTTATCAATATATTCTCCACCATTATTTGAGCGAGGCACCTTGATCTTCTTCCCTGTCGCATTCTCCATGAGAGCCTTAAACTCTGAAACGATCGAAGACCTCATCTTTGGTTTTCAAGAAGTAGATCCAGGTTTTCTTAGAATGGTCATCAATAAAAGTGACGAAGTATTTGACACCACTGAGAGCTCTAGTGGACATCGGGACACAAATTTCTGAATGTATAAGTCCTAACACAACATTTGCTTTGTTGTCATTTCTTGGGAATGCCGCCTTAGCATACTTCCCAAGTATGCATCCTCTGCACACATCATTGTGTTCCGTGCTAAGTTCTGGAACCCTTGTTACTGTTTCCCTGAGCATCTTGAGTGCTCCATGGTGTAGATGTCCCATTCTTGTATGCCATAATTCATTCATTTCCTTCCCACTGCTACTGTCACTGCCTATTAGTGCCATTGGAGAGTCAAGCTGCAATTTGTACAATCTATTGCTTTGAACTCCAATCTGTTTTACCCTCTTTCAGCTTGAGTGTTTGATAAACACTTTCTTCCCTATGAAGTGAATATCATATCCCTACAAGCGTACACTTTGTTATGTTTCCCATCATAATCTTGAAGTCCATCTGCTCCTCCTTGTAGCTAGAGAAATATTCTCTAACCCCTGTCATATGAGCTGATGCTCCACTTTCTATATACCAGACACCCTGTGAAGCTGATCCTGACAAGCAAGCAAATTATCCTCCAACTTGTAAGACAAATCTAAAGCTCCTCTTGAATGTCAATTTTGTACGTTGTTATACTGAAGAATTTACAATGTGTTATTCCTCTTTCCACTCGACGCTGATTCTGCAATTCCAAAAAGCTGAAAAACCCTTTGCCTCCTGTTGACCACTGGAGTGGCACCTGATGATTATTTGAAGACTCCATGCCCGAAGATCATCCAAAGGACACTTGCACCATTAGGTATCATCAATCAACAAGAGTTTTTAAACTATATTTTTATTTCTCATATTTCTTATACCCAGATTCCACACCTTGCGGGGAATCGTAATAAGTGATACTAGTAATGATGAGTTTTGAGTCTGTAACAGGTCTAGGATGTTGGGACTCGATCAACAAACCAGTACACCTTGGAGTGTTTTTCTATTTGGTTAATTATCCCTTCTTTTTTAGAGGCAAAAAATATTCTAGGTTTTTTCACTCACTTTTTATCCCAAAGCTTGGGTGACAGTTTGAAGGTTGAGCCCCTAACACATCTTAGTGCCTAGACTCTAGAGTCGATGTATATTACCATACTAGATCACACAAAAAAATTCGTGGAATTTGGTTAGGGCTAGGTAGTCATTTTTAAAATTTTTAGATTTTTCGCACTATGGAAATTGTTAAGCAAAATTGTATTTGTAATGTAATAAGTGATGTCTAGAGAAGTTATATGGGGTATGAGTAATAAAATTTGCACCTCACCCTCAACTTTCTATTATGACACACTTTAAGGGTTTAAAAATGTGTTTTGAACTCTCAAAACCCACTTTTCTTAAGTTTAGTGGGAAATCCTGCAATTAATTAAGCTATAAATTAAATAAATAGAGAAAAACAAATATCCACACATGCTAAATGTTGTGGAATTGAGGTGGAAAATTATGGGGCAGTTGAAGTGAAGTCCCAAGGTGATGTGGACTCCTAAAATCAAGGAAATGACATTTGTTGAAATAAATCGAATTTCTAGCTTTAAATGAGAAAGATGCTTACTTGGAAATTCGAATTTGTGAAGTTAATGCACATTTGGGAGGATTTGGGAGAATATTTGGTGGATATTTTTGTGGTAAATTGTCCCCACATGGGTTACCGCCCATTTACACTTGTCATTCCATCATAAAATTCGAATTTCGCACATAAGGGAAGAAGAAAATGATGTCCACTTGCCAGAATTCGATTTTTACACTTGGCATTGGAGCTCCATTCAACAAATTCGAATTTCTATTTGGGATTGCCACCTGATGCCACTTGTTTAATCTCTCTACCTTGGGATTGGCTCCAATGCCATTTGTCATTGTCATTCTTCATTGGGATTTGCTCCCAATTATCTATATAATGGAGTCATGGGCTCTCATATTTAATCAATTGAAAACGAGTTATTGTGCTTGGGGAATTACTGTTCTTATGTACACTTATGTTCTATTGCAATAAAATACTTTGGGGTTTCACATATGAAGTGTTGTTGTTCTTGAGCAAGGTAATATCTTGATCATTGTGTTTCATTTTCTAATTATGCTATTGTGTTCATTAGTTTCCATTATGCTTTTAGAGATTTGTTATTGTGTAGCTATCTCTCATTGGCATTTAGTTTTGAGAGTTTGTTCTAGATAAAGTTTTAGTTGATTTTCCAATAAATCTCTAAGATCTCTTTATCATTGTATTTGTTTTAACCCATGTGGATCTAATGTTTATTTGGAGTGGTATAGAGACATCTCTTGGATCAAGCCTCAAGTGTGAGGGGAAATTCTTGGAGGAATCATCCATCTCTTGAGCAAGTTCATTAAAGAACTCACATTTGTCATCTCCCAAGGCCTCATCTCATGATTTTGTGTTGCAAGGATTCTTGGTTTTTAACTTGTGTTTCAAAATCCAATTTCAATTGAAATCATTTGTTTCAATTTCTTGTGCTAATAACAATTTTATTTCGCTATTGAAGAGCATGTTTAAAATTAATCAAGAATTGGAGTTTTGCTCCAATTCCTTAGTCTAAATTTTGTAGAATATTTGTAAATTATATTTGCTAACTTTCCTATTTATTTTACACTAATTTTCAGTGTGGATTTTGCAGAAAATTCAGATCTATTTATGGACTATGCTCAGGATTGATGAAGTTAAAGTTTGGAACTCTAACTATTTGTTGTAGGACCCCAAGAGCACTTGAGAATCAACTTTAGAGAGGCTGTGGGCAATCTTGGATAGCAACAAATTAGCTTGGCCGTGGGCCTTTGTACACTTGTAATTTTCAGATTTCAAGAGTTGTTTCTTGGCCATTGTGGTTGCCACTTCTTGGAAGGACATCTTGGTTCCTATAGACTCCTATTTCGTAATTGTTTCTTCCATCTTTTGGGTAGCCCATTAAGGGGTCTTCTACTCGTTATGAAAAGCTAATAAAAGATTTATTTTTCTTGAGGGAGCTTGGGTTTTACCCATGGCATCCATTCTCTTCATTTAAAGAGAGAAACATGCGGGTGAATTAACTTTTGCATTTTCTCGTTTTCCATTTTAATTGGATTTTTAAAATTCACAACTTCACTCATCAGATTTTTATTTTGTTCAAATCAGTTTGCTACAATTCAACTCAAGGTTTTGCATTCTCCATTTTATATGTTGATTTGAGCTACAAACACTTTACTTTGAACTATCTACTCTTCACATGTTCATTAACTTAATTTTCTATAAGTCATTTTAATTTCATATTGCAAATTCAAGTCCATTTCTTTTGCAAAGTTAATCAATCTTGAGTTCACTTAATCACAAACATTGGTATTTACTTATATGCAAGACATCTTTCAAGTTTTATTTGCTTTTGGTTAAATCACAAAACTATCATAAGACAAAGTAAATATTTTTCACAAAACTTACATGTGTATGTAATCTTGTGTTTAAGGCAATTTCTATCATTTACTCAACTTTTGCAAATTCACTTGCATGACATAGTAGGCATATTAGATTAGCTGCATTTTACAAGCTTCCAAAGCCTCATTCAAAATTAACCTCCAACTTAAGTTGGTTGTATAGACATTTATGGACCCTCCACCTCTATTGACTCCTCACTGTGAGATCCGAATTTTTGGGCGAAGGTGAGGTCTGAGGATTGGATTTTAATTTAAATCTTGCTTATTAGAGTTTACCTAATAAAATAAACCAAGAGTACATCTACATCATAACTTAACTTTACTTGCAAATGCAATTCTCGTATTTATGAGATCTTGGATTTATTTGAGTCTTATCTGCAAATATCATTTTTATTTCAAGAAACATTTATTTTATTATGCAGGTATTGTGAATTCCTTTATTTTTGCAACTATTAGCTTTTCTTGTACTTGGAATATTCTCATTTGTGCAAACTATTTCAAGTTACTTCATATATTTGCTACTTTGATGATCATTATGCTCATGAGTAATTGATGTATCTTGTTATCTGGATCATTCTCTTCCAAAATATTATTTCCTTTATAGTTGCAATTGGTGTTCATATGCTTATTCTAGTCTAACATTTGAATTGTCTATCATTGTATCTTGATTTCATTTTTTGAGCAAGCTATTGTTATTCACTTGAAGGCACTGGTCTATACTTTGAATATATCATTGAAATTTGCACATTTATTCATATGCTGGCTTAATTCTTGGAAACAAGTTATTTTTGACAAGTAATCCAAATTAAGTTTCCTCCTAGAAACTCATATCATTTTTAAACTTTTCATTAGAGACCACCCCCCTTAGCAAACCTAAGAGATAGCTTAGATTGAGAGAGTCGGGAAAAGTGTGACAACCCCTTATTTGAGTTCCCTGCCACTAAACACACCTTGTGGGGTTGAAGGCTTTTCTCACTAGCTTGTAGGTAGGTGTAGGCGGCAGGTGACAACATCATTGGTGCTGTTGCTGGGGACAAGTCTTCTTGTACCTGGGAAATACAACTAAATTTTGGTTTTCGCATGTTAGATTTTAGAGTTAGATTCTTGTTCAAGTGGCGACTCCACTTATTTCATTTTCTGCAAGGATTTCTGCTTGAAGCTTACTTCTTGTAGATTTCTTGCTAATCTTGGACATGAGCCTCTTTCTGGTATCCATTTTCTCTTTCAACGTCAAGTGAGCATGACATCATGAATGATTTGTTTACCCCTTGTGATTTTACCAACATTTCAGGCTATCTGAATTTCATTCCGAATGAAGCATTGAGGCTATTGAAGAGTTTCCTAGTATTCTAGGTAACGATGCCATCAGTACTAAAACTCACCTTAGGCATTTACACCTTTGTGTGAGCAAATGGTGCCATGATATTAACCATAAGGACGTTAAAATGAAACTTTTCATCTTTTCATTAGATGACAAGACAATGCTATTGATTGGTTCATAGAATTACCTACTAACAGTTTTGATTCTCTAGAATCAATCATTAACACATTTGAAAAAAGATATGGAGATGAAAGAAAGATTAAAGCGAAAGCTGATGAGAATGATAAGGATCTCATCAAGGAGTTGACTCAAATGATCAAGGATATGCAACTTAACCAAGCTCAACTCACTAAGACCATCGAGGTAAATCATGCACAAGCAATAAAGGCCATGGGAGTAAATCATTCTAATCAAATGACCTCTATTCAAAACAAGTTGCTCGTCATGGAAGCAAAACAAGTACAATTAATCAACACCATGGAAACGAATCATGCCAAGGAAATAAGTGTTATGAAGGCTAATCATGTCATTTTTCAGAATAGGTTGGATGAAATGGAAAGATTACAGGTACAAAAATTCCAACGTAGGTCAAATGACGAATGAGAAGAGAACAAAGAAACAAATCATAAGCCTCCCGGTCCACTGAAGCAACCTTCATCTCATTATGACGAGGTCATTCACTGCATTGAAAAATGGCTAATTGATGGAGACTTGGATAACAAGGAAACTGAGGGGAATCAAGTTTATACTTATGAGATTGATCCATCACTCATGTCAGACTAGAAGTAGAATGGACAAAGGCAGGTCAAAGAAGTCTCAGATACTTTGAATTTTCCATCAGAGCATCTTCAAGATCGGGTAGAATTGTCTACTTTGATCACCTCAACATCAACATCACAATCTATTAAGAAGAAAAGAAAAAAATTGGAAAGGATTTGATAAGTTTGATGGCCATGTACAACACAGTGTTGAGATTGATCAAAGTCCTCAGATATTCAGAATTGGACAGGGCACATAAAAAAGTAGTCCATGGATCCGCTTGAAAGTAAACAAGCTCTCAACATGAACTTCATTGAGGACATATAATGCCATGGTGCATCTTTTGTATCATATTTCTAACCTTATCCCTTGTCGTTTTATTTCATGAATAAATTGTCATTTATGCTTTTAGAATAAATCTTCATTTCTATACTTGATGATATTTTTTAATGGACACTGCTAATATATGTCTTTTGTCGATGGATGCAAATTCTAGGTTCTTGCACACTATCATTTCACATCTAGCATGCATTCCCATATGGAGCCAAATGTTGACCACTGGAGTGACACCTAATGATTTTATGAAGATTCCATGCCCAAGGATGATCCAAAGGACACTTGTACCATTAGATATCATCAACGAACAAGAGTTTTTAAAGTCTACCTCTATTTCTTATTATCTTTCTTGTACCCAGATTTCACGCCCTGTGGGGAATTGTAATAAGTGATACTAGTAATGATGAGTTTTGAGTCTGTAACAAGTTTAGGATGTTGGGACTCGATCAACAAATGAGCACACCTTGTAGTGTTTTTTTAATCTGGTTAATTATCCCTTATTTTTTAGAAGGGGATAATTTTCTAAGTTTTTTTGCTCACTTTTTACGTCAAAGTTGGGGTGACAGTTTGAAGGTAAAGCCCCTAACATATCTTAGTATTTAGAGTCGATGTATATTACCATACTAGATTAGACAAAAAATTTCGTGGAATTTGGTTAGGTCTAGGTAGTTATTTTTTAAATTTTTAGACTTTTTGCACTGCAAAAATTACTAATAAAAATTGTATTTGTAATGTAATAAGTGATGTCTAGAGATGTTGTATGGGGTATGAGTAACAAAATTTGCACCTTTCACCCTCAACTCTCTAATATGACAAACTTTGAGGGGTTAAAAATGTGTTTTGAACCCTCAAAACCCACTTTTCCTAAGTTTAGTAGGAAATCTGGCAATTAATTAAGTCAGAAATTAAATAAATAGAGAAAAATTAATATCGATACATGCTAAATGTTGTGGAAAATTATGGGGGAGTTAAAGTGAAGTCCCAAGGTGATGTGGACTCCTAAAATCAAGGAAAGGACATGCTCAAATAAAATCGAATATCTGGCATTAAATGAGAAAGTTACTTGGAAATTCGAATTTGTGGAGTTAATGCACATTTGGGAGAATATTTGGTGGAGATTTTTGTGGGAAATTGTCCCCACATGGGTTACCACCTTTTTACACTTGCCATTCCATCATAAAATTCTAATTTGGCACATAACGGAAGAAGAAAATGATGTCCACTTGCCAGAATTCGATTTTTACACTTGGCATTAGACCTCTATTCAACAAATTCGAATTTATCTTTGGGATTGTCACCTCATGCCACTTGTTTAATCTCTCTACCTTGGGATTGACTCCAATGCCATTTGTCATTATCATTTTTCATTGAGATTTGCTTCCAACTCTCTATATAATGAAGCCATGGGCTCTCATATTTAATCAATTGAATACAAGCTATTATACTTGGGGAATCACTACTCTTATGTACACTTATGTTATATTGCAATAAAGGACTTTGGGGTTTCACATATGAGGTGTTGTTGTTCTTAAGCAAGGTAATATCTTGACCATTGTGTTTCATTTTCTATTTATGCTATTGTGTTCATTAGTTTCCATTATTCTTTTAAAGATTTGTTAATGTGCTGCTATCTCACATTGGCATTTGGTTTTGAGAGTTTGCTTTAGATAAAGTTTTAGTTGATTTTCCAATAAATCTCTTAGATCTCTTTATCATTGTATTTATTTTAACCCATATGGATCTAATGTTTATTTGAAGTTGTGTAGAGACATCTCTTGGATCAAGCCTCATGCGTGAGGGGAAATTCTTGGAGGAATCATCCCACTCTTGAGCAAGTTCATTGAAGAACCCGCATTTGTCATCTCCCAAGACCTCATCTCACGATTTTGTGTTGTAGGGATCCTTGGTTTTTAACTTGTGTTTCAAAATCCAATTTCAATTAAAATCATTTGTGTCAATTTCTTGTGTTAATAACGATTTAATTTCGCTATTGAAGAGCATGTTGAAAATTAGGCAAGAATTGGAGTTTTGCTCCAATTCTTTAGTCTAAATTTTGTAGAATATTTGTAGATTATATTTGCTAAATTTTCTCTTTGTTTTACACTAAGTTTGAGTGTGGGTTTTGCAGAAAATTCAGATATATTTATGGGTTATACTCACCGAGTGTGGGTTTTGCAGAAAATTCAGATATATTTATGGGTTATGCTCACCTTTTGTGTTGATAAGATTGAGGAAGCTAAAGTTTGAAACTCTAACTATTTGTTGTAGGACCCCAAGAGCACTTGAAGATCAACTTTAGGGAGGCCATGGGCAATCTTGGATAACGACAAATTAGCTTGGCCGTGGGCCTTTGTGCACTTGTAGTTTTCAGATTTCAAGAGTTGTTTCTTGGCCATTGTGGTTGCCACTTTTTGGAAGGAGATCTTAGTTACTATAGACTCCTATTTTGTAATTGTCTCTTCCATCTTTTGGGCAGCCCATTAAGGGGCCTTCTACTCATTGTAAAGCCGCCTACACCTACCTATAGGTTAGTGAGAAAATCCTTTAACCCCACAAGGTGTGGTTAGTGGTAGGGAACTCACGTCCAAACATAAATTTGCTCAACGAAAATTTGAGATGCTGTTGCTACCTCTGACTGTTGGAATCACCATGCTGGGCAAATCAAATTTTTGTGCCAATCTTGCAATGAAAAATCAAACTCCTGCCCTATCAATTCAAATTGCCTGTCCCAGGCTCTGCGCAGTCTCTCTAGGAATTTTGATCTGTTGCTTCCTCTAAACAACAAAATTCCTTTCTCTGCTACTGAGCTTCCCGGTGATCACTTATGCTTTGATACCATGTGAAAATTTCATTTATTGCAGTAACTGGAAATTATTCTCCTATTTGTAAATTTAATTATGCAATTTATTTGCTACGACAAACAATGTCACTACTACAATTTTCACCATAAAAACACTGCGGAAAATAAAAATACTGGAAACTAAGAAAGTCTAGCGCACATAAAAATTTAACACAATTGTTTTTGCATAGTTGTCCTCGGAAAAACCCAACTTGGGAAACCGATGCAACATATGAGGGTTTTATTATTATTCTTCAACTACAAATTTGAGTACAATAATTTGGATGCTCTATTGGCAATCCAATCTGGGAAAAATACAGGCAAATTTATTATGAGAATTTTCCCTCACACCACAACTGGTTTTTGTCCTCAGAATTGCCTCCCCACCCACATGCAATCCCTTCTGCATCAACTTCTGCATAGAACTTCTGTAGATACTACTGCAACTGCCTTCGAAAACCTTCGAAACCCTTAGCTCTATCTTTGTCTGGTTCTGGAACTGACTTACTGCCTCATTTGACCAAAATCTTGGCCTCGAACTGTTGAATCACTAGCTCCCCTAGTTAGATCGAACTGACTGCTGCTGTGCCTACACAATCCTTGTGCAAACCCTCTAGGAATTTTGCACTCCCTCTCGCTGCCTCTTTCGGAACTGGAAGACTTCCTCTGGAAATGCTACTGACCTCCTCTGCCACTTGCTACCCACCCTCTGACTCAATCTTCTCTATTGGATCTTTGCTATTGAGAAAATTGAAATGCTTGGGCAATTGAGTATCTACATTGGTGTTTTCTCTATCTACCCATCGACTTCTTATAATCCACTGTTGAAGCACCAACGACCAAGATTAAAACTTAATCAATGGTTAGGATCATCGTGGAGTCGATTCGTGTGAGTTTCTAGATGATTGACACCTTGACTTAATTAATTCTAATATTAATTCACATATTTGATCTTATAGATCAATCTCGAACCTACAACTGATATGTTTTCCGGCTTTGGCACCGCCTCCCAAACATCATTCGTCATGATAGAGCTATACTCTTCTACCATGGCATCTACCCACACCTGATGCTGTGTGACCTCCTGAAAGCTGGAAGGTTCTGCAACTTGAGCCACCAATGCTTGGTACCTGTCAGGCTATCTGTCCTGTCTCTTGCTCGCCCTAAGAGTCCCAATAAACTCCTCTGCATCTCTTAATGTTTGACGAACCTCGCTGTTGTGGGAGGTTCTGCCAGCTCCTCCTCATCCTGTCTCTATCGCTGCATCTGTTGAGAACTCCCCAGATTTCCAACCCCTGAGGAAATACTGGTGCTAGTCACATTACTTGACCCTTGTGAGTATCCTCCTGCCTGTCTCATTGACTGCCCCTGTTGCTGGACCAAAGGAGCTTCTGCTAACTGATTATGATCACCTACAAGCATCTCACGAGATCACCTAAAAGCTCGGTCCTCCATGAAATTCACGCCTCGCCTTACTACTATCTTCCTATTGCTAGGAATGTAGATTTTGAATGCCTTTTTGGTTTCGCTGTTCCCAACGAAGAACCCCTTCTCTGCAGTCTGATCTAGTTTGGTTTGTTTATGATCTGGCACGTGGCAATGAGCAATGCTGCCTAAAAGTCTGAAGTGGCTAACTTTTGTTTTCTTCCCTATGAAGACTCTTGGCGTTTTTTTGTCAATGCTCTATGAGGAGTCTAGTTCTGAATATACATTGCTATGTTACATGCTTCTACCCATAGAAATTTGGGTAGATCCTGGTCATATAACATGGCCTTTGCAGCGCCAAAAATAGTTATGTTTTTCTGCTCTGCTACACTATTCTGTTGTGGATTGTATTGAGTTGTCCATTCTCTCTTGATGCCTTCCTTCGCACATAAATCTCTGAAGTCTTTATCAATATATTCTCCACCATTATTTGAGTGAAGCACCTTGATCTTCTTCCTTGTCGCATTCTCCATGAGAGCTTTAAACTCTCTGAAACTATCGAAGAATTCATCCTTGTTCTTCACGAAATAGATCCAGTTTTTTCTGGAATGATCATCAATAAAGGTGACGAAATATTCGACACTGCTGAGAGCTCTAGTGGACATCGGGCTGCAAATATCTAAGTGTATCGGGCTTTGCTGTCACTTCTTGGAAATGCTGCCTTAGCATACTTCCCAAGCACGCATCCTCTGCACACATCATCGTGCTTTGTGCCAAGTTTTGGAACTCCTGTTACCGTTTCTTTGAGCATCCTGAGTGCTCCATGGTGTAGATGTCCCATTCTCCTATGCCATAACTCATTCAGCTTCTTCCCACTGCTACTGTCACTACCTATTAGTGCCATTGGAGAATCGATTTGTAATCGGTACAATCTATTACCTCAAACTCCAATCTGTCTTACCTTTCTCCAGCTTGGGTGTTTGACATACACTTTCTTCCCTACGAAGTGAATATCATACCCCTTATCCTGTAATTGGGATACTGAAATCAGGTTCATACCCAACCCTGGCACATGCAATACATCTGTAGCACTGGTGCTTGCCCTTGACCCCCCCTGAAAATCTATGGTACCTCTCCCTATTGGAGTACATTTCGTTCTGTTTCCCATAGTAATATGGAAGTCCATCTGCTCCTCTTTGTATCTAGAAAAATATTCTCTAATCCCTGTCATGTGAGCTTATGCTCCATTGTCTATATACCAGACTCCCTGTGAAGTTGATCCTGCTAAGCAAGCAAATTCGTCCTCCAATCCGGAAGACAAATTTGAAGTCTCCTGAATGTCACTTTTGTCCATGGTTATAGTGTGCTATTCCTCTTTTCCACCTTGACACTGGCTCTGCTCTAGCAAACTGATGCAAAAACCCTTTGCGTCCAGCTAGAGATTTGCTCAAGAAAATCTGTGCTGCTCCCTTTGCCTCTGGAATCACTTATTCAAGGAAAATCGTATTTTTCTGCTCCTCTCATAAGATATCGGTCTTCCTCAAGTAGTTCATCCTTTTGACAAAAGGACTACACTGCTCCTTGAGAATTTCGACTTGCTGCCCACACTGAGCAGCAAAATTCCTTTTTTTTTTCTCTTTTGAGCTCTCCAAATAATCAATGAAGCTCTGATATCATGTGAACTTTTATCTATTGCGGCTACTAGAAATTATTCTTCTAACTCAAAGATCAATTATGCAGGTTATTTGTTACGACAAATAACAAATAAAATCACAGTTGCAATTTTCACCATAAAAATAATGTGGTAAATAAAACATTGGAAACTGAGAAATTCTAGCACACACACAATAATTTCGACACAGTTATATTTGGACAATTGTCCCTGGAAAACCTAACTTGGGAAAATCGATCCAACAGATTAGGGTTTTATTACTAATATTCAACAACAATTTTGAGGACAATAATTTATATGCCCAACTGACAATCTATTATGAGGAAATACTGACAAAAATATTGTGAGAATTTTCTCTCACTGCACAACTATTTTTGCCTCCGAAATCGCTTCCCCAGCCTCTACGCTGAGCTCCCTACGTTACCCTCTGCGCAGAGCTTATGCTGGTCCCTTGGAGATTTCAGTGTTCCTTCCCTTGCCTCTTCTGGGAACTAGAAATCTTCCTCTCGGAATACTACTGCCCTCCTCTTCCACCTGTTATTCACCCTCTGGCTCTATCTTCTCTGCTGAGCTGCTGCCTTTGAGAAAATCGAACTGCCTGGGCAATTGAGTATTTGCATTAGATAATTTCTCCATCACTACATCGACCTCCTCTTATAATCCTTCGTTGGAGCACCAACGACCAAGAGTAAACCTTAATCAATGGCGAGGATCATCTCTGGATTGATCCGTGTGATTTTCTAGATGATTCTCACCTTATGTCAATTAATACTTATTAATTAACCATATTCCTAAAGTTTAGACTTGGGAAATTCTTAAAATTTGGTTAATAATCTAATTGAGACACTGCTAGGCGGAATTTCAGAAACTATTTTGGGTTTTGGAGATCTCATGTACTATAGTCTGCACAAAATTTAAAGGGTAGAACACATCCGAAGCTACAAAAACTAACCTCTGTCATAACCATGGTGAAAGAAGACCCATTCACTCTCCTGTTTGGATAGATTTCATCATCACAAGAGATTGATCCCTTTGAACATAAATCCTATTTAGAATTTTAGTTTTATTTGAAGGAGGTTGCTTATATCTCATTGCCAGAATCATTGTAAAATACCCTCACTGTTTTCTTAAGAAGGGATTCTAGTGTTTCAAAGTTAAATCTTCATTGTAAAGGCCTTCTTGAAGTTGGTGCCTTTCCTCACTAACAAAGAGGCTCTCATCTTGTAAAATCACAATAATAAAAGTGATATTTTTATCTTGGACCTCGGGGAATCACCCCCTTGGCATTTGTTGAGAAATCTAAAGGGCAATGGTTAAGTTGATTTCTCTTTTTCCATGGTAACTACTTGTGATGCCTTTTTACTTTTTCTTACTTATTAGCTTCTTCACTTATTATTATGTTCGAATATCATCAAACAAATAACAAAATAAGAAGAACAATAGTACACAAGAACACAAAATGTAGGTTGTGTTACTGCTCAAACTAGTAGGGGACCTAAGGGTAACCCCTAAAGGGCAAATGCTAGGCCAAGGGCAACAAATGGAGTCTTAGCCCACTGTCACCTCAACTAAGGCTCCCTTCTATTTATGGACTTTCACTGATGGGAGGAGACTCGATATGTATGGAGTCATTAATGAATGATAAGTCAATGGATATGAGTGACCCAGACCCTTTTTGAGAAGGTTTTGAAGGATGGAGCTTGCTCGCTTTCTAAGCATGGTACTATGTGCTTCTAGGGAAAGGAAGAGGATTTTGGGGGGTTAGGTGTATGAGAATAGGTTTTGAGAGTTCCCCACACCCTCAATCCTTGTTAAAGTTGGTAGCCCGGATGGTTATTGAAGAATGGTCCTTTGAAGGGTATGAGGAAGGTATGAAATAATCAATGATTTTCTTACCCCTAGACGAGGTGGGAAGGATCAAAGAAAGTATTTCACTCAATGATGTTGCTTTGACCTTGGAAAGTGTTAGCCTTAGGGATTGTAGGGCAAGTTTTGGTCCTTAGCTAGGGCTTGGCTTTTCTCCCAACTCCACCGTTGGGATGTCTTCAAATTTGGAGGAGGGATAGAGGAAAGGCCAGTGTAGGAGACCGTATGGGATCAAACTTTTTTAGTGGCTAACTTGTCGGGAAATTGATGCCCTAGGCACCCCAATGTGGCTAGACTTGGGAGAGGGTGAAAGAATAAGTGTTTTGGTGACCACCTTTGGTAGATCAGTGCCTTAATCCTTAGGAGAATGGAGTCTATGTTGATTATGTGTAAGATTTCTTGGTTCCCAGTCAAGGAGGCCTCATAATTACTTCACAAACCCCTCTAGGGCAACTGAAAGCAATCTTGCAGCTTTTATACTTCAATTGTACAAGAGGAACGACTTATCAAGGTTAGATTTACCCCTAGGAGATTTCGCTCATACTACATGGGCCAATACATGGAGAGAACGTTATAATAGAGACAATCCTACAATGTTAAGCAATAATTTGCATGCAGTAATTAGCCTTAAAGCAATGAAAATCCTATCCAACATATGTGACAAAATAAACAAGAATAACATCAAAATTCGTACTTACATGCAGTGGAGTATATCCAACTATTCACAAATGACAATAGAGAAGCTCCAAGAGAAGAGAGACCAATAACCATACATCAAAATTCATCCATAAATGCTCTAATTCATCCTCTAGAAAAAAGTGAGAAATTCTCTAAAGAAGAGAGAGATCCAATCCAAAGTGATGATCATAAATGAACTCATCTCATTCTTATTTATACACAACTTAGGAGTTCGAATTAGCCTCGTTGGCCTACATAATCCCCAAAAATAAACTAGTGTGCTAATAATATAACTTTTGGTGGCAAGCCCAACAAACTAGCTCATAGATGAAAAGGCAAGCCTCTCAAGAGGTCAAATAATAATCTATGCATGTCGTAGGGCCCCTAAGAGGCCTAATGAGGTCCATGGGTGCCACAATGAAGAATAGGACCCTCAAAAGTAGTGGACAAGGGGTTGGCTCCTTGTAATAACCTGTGGTGCTCCAAATGACATGTGGGGGTACACAGGTGTCCTCATGGGTCTCCAAGCAAATCGAAGATGCTTGTAGGTTGCCCTCAAGGGCTAGGATGATAATGTAGGTGATGCAACATCATCGTAGAAGTCCTGGATCATCTGACAAATATACATGGTGTAGATCTGGGACCAACTGGGCATGATGGATTAGGTGCATTCTCCTCGTCCAATAAGTGAACCATGAGCAATCTTTGAATGGTTGCGGGGATCCATGAAGTGCAATCTGCTACTGTGCAGGCCCATGTCCTTCAACACCCACCCTATATGCGTCAGTGTAGCCCTTTGGAGGATTATGACCCCGTATAGGGAGATCAAACCTAAATGGAAACCATCTACAATCCTGCATAACATCCAATGCGTCCCCTAGCGTTCTAGTACAACAAGTCATAAGAGAAATCGAGTAAATGAGCTTACCTAATCATGGACCATAGGTGGGGACTTCATAATGGCCAGCCCGTCCATAATGGGCTTTGGGATGTGCGAGTGTCTCCTAAACTCCTAATGGGGCTAACAAGTATCCTATTAGGTGGTTTCTACCTCTAAAGGGGATAATATAGTCAAGTTACATCCGTCAAAAGGTGGTGGCATGTGACAGGTAGGTGAATGAAGTAGGGGATGAGAAGGGGCTACCTTGGGTCACATGCTAGGGTACAAGCGTAGTTGTTGAGAGGGAAGCCCACACTTGGGTTTATAGTGTGTAGGAGGGAGCAATTGTGGTACATGAGGTGCCCCGATCTTGGTTTTTCCACTCTTCTTTGTATGCCTTTTGCCTTTTTATTATTTTCTTTGATTAACAGCTTGGGGCTCAAGGGGTTAGAGCATGATGTATAAGATATGGCAGTGAATTCCCCGTTTTAAGGTGGGTGGTTCATTGCCTACCAGGGGTTGGGACATTCATGGGTTCCTATATGATGAAGAAGGCTTATAGAGCCCGAAGCCACCAGAGTGATCACTGCGATGATGGGGTAGAGCTCCATGTATTGACTTTTGCCCATGTGCTCAATGTTTTTATCCCAACCATCTTTTGCATTTTGTGGTACTTTTCCTATTGAATGTGGTCATATATGCTTTTAACTTTCTTTTTCGCTGCATCAACCTCTGGGCTTCATTCCAGGCCATGACCCAAGGTGTGGGCAAGTGGAAGGGGCGAGCAGACCCTATGTGGACCCGATGGAGGAATGTGGACCCAGGTGGGAGAAATGACGAATGGGGTAATAATGAATGGAAAGAGGGTAATATGAGCGGTTAATGGAGTGGGACCATGCAACCAAAATCGGGGCTTCCCGTGAAATACCACCACTAGAACCAAATGGTCAGTAAAAGAGATCCTATGGGACTAGAATCCAAAGTTAATTCCTAAAAGAGGTCTAGGGGACAGAAGCACAGGCTAGCTCATTCTTTCCGCTGAATCCCCCCATTAATCCATACCCAAAAGTGTCCATGATAAGAAAACTACAACACTGAATGTCCAAATGACAAGGCATACCTTTAGATTCGGGAGGCCCACCTTCAAACATATGATCATGGCAAATGGGTGAGAAATCACATCGCTGGCTCAGGTGGCAGAGAAATGACACAATGAGCTAGCTGATGGTTGCAAGGGGCTGTTGGCTGAGGACCATCTTGGAGATTTTTTTTTTTCTCCTAGGGATATTACCCACAAAATGGTGGGTAACATTTGACTCCAACTGAGACGCGATCTCTCAAAGAAGTGGGCGAAGCTACTTGAACGGGAGGTCACAAGAACTCCAACAATCTGTTGGTTATCGTAGACCTGTCACCTGCACATACAATAGATGGAAAAACACGAGCCAACATGCTTTCGCGGCGTCTCATGATCGCACATGCTAATATGTTAGGTCATAAAATCAACAAAAAAATAAAGATATGCAAATGTTAATCGAAAGGTATCTAATCTACCATGAGAAATACCATGTGATATTAGTTCTAATGAGAAACTGAACATGCAATGCATCCTACCGTAACATGCATTTAGTAAGGCTAGCACTAAGTATAATCATAAAGCTTGTGCAACCAACATATCATCAAATTAATATACATATGCTTGCCAGTATGATTACTCATGTAGCAACCCCCAAATCGAATGTGGACATAGTCACATGGCGGATGAAGGACATAGTCGCATGGCGGATGAAGCGGGTGGGAGGCGGGAAAATATGATCTCCATTCGAGGTAGAGGGAGGTCCTAGGAGAAAAAACCTGGCCAGTCTAGAGGTCCAGGGCTCTCCTTCCAGGCACAAAATGGAGGAATGAATGATCACTCTCGAGAACTCCTCATCATGATCATTGTTCGTAATATCATGCTTTGAGGATGTCACATGCTTGTGATGAGAGGGGAGCGAAGGGTGAGAGAAAGAAGCAGTGCATTAGATAGGTCTCTCAACGTGATGATCACTTTGAAGAGGGGAGGTCGCGGAGTGATCGTAATCTTGAGGATGGGTTAAAAGGGATAAAACATATTCAACGAAGGGTTCCTTCTTAACACCATATTCAGAAAGGGGAAAAAGGGCATGGTCACTTGAGGTCTTATCAAAAGAGATGAGAGAATTACTTGAGGAAGACTCAGGGTGGTGAACAAGCGGGAAAGGCGGAGGCAAATGTGAAGTGTCATATTCAACTGGATTTCCCTCTCACACTCTAAAGGCTCAAGTGAGTTGAATACATAGTCATAATTTGAGTAAGTGGGAGCCTCATTTCTTTCCTCATTATAAGCATCAAAGATTGGGTTTTTGTTAAAAGGAGAATCAATCACTTCCAACTGTCCTTCTTCATGCAAGGGAAAATAATAATTCTCCTTCCCAAAGGCATCGATGGGTATGTCATTGCAACTAATGTCCGGGATGGAGGAAAAACCAATCTCAATCTCATCTTCCTTGTCAGTATCATAAATGGGAGCACAATCAAATTGGGGCCCAACAATCTCCCATTTCTCCTTTTCAATGCGGAAATAACTTCCAATGTCATTCTCCAAAGAAGTCACGGGATCACCTTCCTCAAGGTTTTCCAAAGGAGAGTCATTAGGATTGATACCCTTGAGAAAGATAAGGTCAGCCTCAGCCTTACTTTCCATAACTTCATTGTCCTCAACGCATGTGCTCTCGAAATCATCCTACCCGTCCTATAGCCCTAATGAGGACTCATCTTCCTACTCATCATCGAGGTCCTTAAGGTAATCTTCATCTTGGTTGGTTGACAAGCAAGACCTCTCTTCTTCTCTCTTCTCTTGAAGAACAATGGCTAAGGTATTTGTTACATGATTCTGATAGTATGCTTCTAGGAGGAGAGCATTAGTAGGGTTCTCTTTATATTCACATTTCATCTTATGAAGCTTCACTTCTTCATCGTATAAGCAGGAGAAAACTTCATTAGAATTATATTCCCTTACTACCTCTCTGCATGACCTGCTATATTCATCCATTCTTTCTTGTGTGATTTGGAGGCTTTCAAGATCCAACTTTTCGTCATCTTTAGAGGAGATGTCTTTCACTTCATTGCTATTCGTACCCAATTCCATAATTGGTATTTGCTCATTATCCTCATCTGGTAATGAGCCATACTTTTCCTTGATCTTGTGAGACAAGGAGTTAAATGTACCAGTATAATAGGCAAGCTCCAAGAAGAGATAATTTGTAGGCTCTTCTTCATACTACTTACTTTGCTGTCGAGGTTTGCCTCGCTCTTGTTATAAAAATTGAGTATGAAGTTCTCGTTATTGTGCTCTATCAGATGATCACAAAGTTCAGACTACGAATCCAATCTTTCCCATAGGTCTTCTTCTTCTTCGGGGCTAATGTCGTGGATACTTTCTTTAGCCATTTTAAATGATCTTGCATATAATGCGAAAATGGAGTCACCAGGGTGAATTAAAATGCCTTCACAAATGCCTGCTTCACCTTACAAGCATTGACTTTGAAGTTCAATGGGGAACTAGGACTTCGTTCCTCCAATGGAGTCGCCAAATGATATATCAATAATGTCGTATGGGGACTTCGTTCCTGGTCATGCCTTTTGGGTTGACCAATGCCCGTGCCAC
Source organism: Pinus taeda (assembly GCA_000404065.3). Lineage (NCBI taxonomy): Eukaryota > Viridiplantae > Streptophyta > Pinopsida > Pinales > Pinaceae > Pinus > Pinus taeda. The sequence continues at coordinate 37,961 of APFE030895434.1, forward strand.
TTTTCAGTCATGCATGAACCATGTGTTCAGGGGATAATTGAGGAGATTTGTGCTAGTTTTCTTCGATGACATCTTGATCTACTACAGGACGTGGGAGGAGCACCTACAACACCTAGAGATGGTGTTGCACATTTTAGAGGAGCAACAGTTCAACGTGAAGTTGTGCAAATGTGAATTTGGACTGACAAAGATGCTTTACTTGGGACACATCATTGGCGCAGATGGGATCAAGGTGCATGAGGAGAAGATCAAGGCCATTCGAGACTGGCTGGTGCCTAGAGATGTGAGAGCGTTGAGGGGGTTTTTGGGCATTTGCATGTATTAACAGAAGTTCGTCAAGGCTTCTCACAGTTAGTGGCGATCCTCGCAGATTTGACTAAAAGGGGGGCTTTTGCATCGACAAATGGAGCTCAAACAACTTTTGATCACCTTAAGGAGGTGATGAGTAGTTGCCCAGTATTGGCACTCCCAGATTTCACGCAACCATTCATGTTGGATTGGGGCAATTTTGTCCCAAGGTGGGCACCCCATTGCTTCCGGCACTGCACCCCATTGCTTTCGAGTGCCGAAAGCTTCTACCCCATGAGCAGTCGCATTCTATGTACGACAAGAAGATGCTGGCCATCATGCATGCGTTGGCCAAGTTCCGACAATACTTGGTGGGCAAGCAATTTTGGGTGAAGACATATCACAATAGTCTTCGCCACTTCATGGGGCAGCAGGGCCTCAATGACAGGCATCAGAGGTGGGTCAACAAGGTGCAGGCCTATGATTTTGATATTGAGTATGTGCGGGGCAAGCACACTGTGGTAGCTAATGCACTATCTTGGAGACTAGTAGGGCTTTCACTCATGAGCATTTACCATGACTGGAAGACGCAATTGTTAGTAGAGTACTCCAAGGATCGACGGGCATGTGAGATCTTGCAGGGCATTCACACAGATGAGCGCTACCGAGTGATGGCCGAGATTATCTACTACAAGGGGCACATATTCTTGGTTTCGAGCTCACTGTTGAGGGAGCGGATACTTCATGCAACCCATGATTCTCCATTGTTAGGGCATCTGGTGTTCAGGTTGACGTACATGGCAGTGAGAGAGCGCTTCACATGGGAGGGCCTGAAGTGGGATGTTTTGCGGTATGTGCAGGGGTGTGAGGCCTGTCAGAGGAACAAGGGGGAGTTGACTCATCTAGCCTGGTTGTTGCAGCCTCTCCCCATCCCTGAGGGGAAATGGGAGAGTATCTCTATGGATTTGATCACAGGGCTTCTAACAGTGCAAGGCAATGATTGTATCTATGTGGTGGTTGATCGACTGACCAAGTATGCGTATTTATTTGCCATTCTGACATGGTTCTCAGCCTCTCAGGTGGTAGAGTTGTTCTTTAGGGAGGTATTCCGCTTGCATGGACTCCCTAAGACCATAGTCAGCGACAGGGACAACCGCTTCATGGGAGGATTCTGGCAGGGGCTCTCCACGCTAGTGGGTACTGAGCTCACCCCGAGCACTAGTTACAATCCATTGACAGACGACCAAACGGAGAGGGTGAACAAGTGGCTAGAGTGCTATCTCAGGAACTATGTAACTGAGCAGTAGAGGGCATGGATTCGATGGCTACACTTAGGGGAGTATTGTTACAACACCACCCATCATATGTCCATCAATATGTCACCTTTCTGTGCTTTATATGGTTATGATGCTATGTCTTTTGCTGACATTGTTTTTGGAGATAACTGGGCCCCAAAGGCCAAAGATTGGATCCTAGGGAGCCAAGACATCCTCAAGGCTCTCAAGGATAATTTGCTGACAACTCAGAATCAACAAAAGTTGTATGCTGATAGACATCAGGTTGAGAGGCAGTTTGAGGGGGACTTGGTGTTCTTGCGATTGCATCAACATAGGCAATCGACATTGAAACAAAAAGGGGGCTGAGAAGCTACAACCATGTTTTTATGGGCCATAGAGGGTGATCAGGAGAGTTGGAGAGGTAGCATACGAGTTGGAGCTACCACCAGGGAGCAAGATCCACAACATTTTCCATGTTCCATGCCTCAAGAAGGTGTTGGGGCAAAAGGTTACAACAGTTGTGGAGTTGCCTCCGCTTGATGATGAGGGGCATCTGGTTTTGGAATCGGAAGCCATCCTGGAGACTAGGGAGAGGAAGTTAAGGAGCGGAACAATCAGGGAGTATTTGGTGCATTGGAAGAGTTTGCCAGATGAGGATGCCACTTGGGAGGGTGAGCACATACTGGAGCATCCAACACTGAAGTTGCTTGGGGACAAGCAACATGTGCAAGGGGAGGACTATAATGTCCCTTCTTAAATTATTTTGGAACAAAATTAATTATCCAATTTTGAGAAAAATTTTGGAGGCTATGGGACCCACTCATTTTTGGTAAAGGACTTAGGAGTTAAAAGGAAGTCATATTATTTTGATAGTGGAATGTGGGGTCCACCCACACAATGAAAAACAAACTTCACTTAGCTTATGGTTCGAAATGCTTAGGAGGGAATTTGATTTGCTTGGTCGAGGGACCCACGTGGGAAGAAAGGCCCACAAAATTATAAAAGGAGGGAGCTCAATTTCATTTGCATCTTTTGGCATATCAAAAACCTAACTCAGTTGCTCGAGTTGCTTAGTCGGGTCACTTCCTGTTCAACACGAGTTTTCCAAGCAAAGAACTCACCCTTTCTTTGGGGGACTTCGAGTGCCACCCTAAAGAGGTTCTCTCACACGTATCCGGAGGAGACTTATAGTAAATTCTCCAGCATTTGCATTCAGATTTGCTAGGCGGTGCGTATTTCTAGAGGTCGTAGGAGAGGCTCTTGAGGGAGTCATTTCAGTGCTCTTTCGGGGAGCAATTGCCGGAGGAATATGGAGAAGGGAACTCAAGTATTTTGTAGGCTTTTTGGGGAGTTTGGGAGTTGGAGGAGACAATTATTTTTTGGAGTGAGTTTGCTGCTCCTAGGCTTGCGCAGAAGAGTGTCACTGGGCACATGTGGGATTGCAGAGCTTGCTCATTGAGGCTGGAACTTGCCAGGAGAAATAGGGATCATATTTGTGGAGTTGTTTGTAGCCTTTTTGGAGTGTTTTTGTGGAGGTTTGCTAGTGCATTGACAGGCAGTGTATTTCAGTAGCCAATGGAGAGCGTAGGACCCTTGGGGGTCAATTTTCGGAGGTCAAGATTAGGCCAAACCCTTTCTGGTATTTGGTGGGTTTTGCTTGAGGAGCTTGGAGGTAATTTTGCAGAATTTTCTAAGCACCGGAGGAGGGGTTTCCAGCTATATCTTTGCAGCAGACAATGTAAAATTGTTGGGGTAGCGCAGAGCAATACTTGTCGATAGCCGCATCTGAGCTTCATATTTATTCACTCGGGCTTTGCGCATTCCTTCCATATATTTGTACTCTTGCTCCAGTTTATAATAAAATGGCTTCGCTGCTTCTACATTTCTAGTTTTTCATGGGTGCATGCTAAAGTTTGAAATTTTCTATGGTGTAATTTTTTGTTTGCTTTGTATATCACTATTTTTCCTAATTAGGAACATTACTCGTTACCCCTATTTCCCTCAAAAGGGTGATGTAGGGCACTTTAGTTATGACATCATGGTTTGTGCACTTTTGGAGGCACTCCTTGTACCCAAGACATTGTGCCACTTTGCACTGGATTTGATGATTCTTCAGGATGACACACATTGGCCTACGATGCCCCTAGGCCAACCTTAACACCTTATGAGGGATGGCAGTTGATTTAGGGTCCAGATGAGGATGGTCTCACCTTCTAAAGACTTGGGAGGGCTAGTAGCACCTGGAAAGCCCTCAACACTAGAGCAAAGCTGGACACTTTAAGTAGCTGCAGAACCCATAGAGACCACTTTGTGACGCCCTGATTGGATTTTGGGACCATAGGGAGCCATTGAGGCTGATTTGAGGGCCAACCCTCAAATCATGATTTTACATGCTACTACACCACATTGGACACCTAATTTCACTTGGAGATGCCACCTAGAGTCTAGAAGGCTGTCGTCCCACACGTTTGGGCTTATTTTGCATTTATGATCAAAAGCTAGTGCGTTGGCTTGTAACCCAAGGGTTTCTTGTGATTTAACTTGTTATTAGGGGCTTTTAGGCTAGTATTTGCACTCATCCTCCTCATATAAATAGAGGAGAGGATCATTGTTTGTATTCATCATCGCTGGGACTATTTTGGCCCTCCTTAGGAGAATGTTGGCCTCTTGTATCTGTGGAGAGATGTGATCTATGGTGAACATTGTTTGTTGGAGCTCTTGTCTTGGCTTTGGAGAAGTTATCTTTGATTAATGATTGGATTGTTCATGCATTTTATCTTGTAAGTGAGCCTTTTATGGATGAAATCTTGATCTTATGTCTAATGTATTGAATGTATTGGTATTCTAGGGTTTTTTTATTGCACCAATTATTATTGAAGATCAATGGTATAGAATCTGGATATCATCATTGTATGCATTACTCATGAATGAAATGTGAATGGAAATCCCCTTGGTGGACTTTTGAATTAACTCTCCCAAGTGAGTATTGATCCCTCATAGAGGTAATAGTTAGGGTTTTGTGCTAGGGCCTCAAAATATCCTTATTCCTTGCAAGACTTGGCTAATCTATCAATACCATAGACTCCATGCACCCAAGGTCTAGGCACTAGCCTTGCCTAATTGGTGATCAACCTTTATCTTATCCACAAATTGAATTTCGCTCCTTTTCTCTCTCTTATTTCGACCCTTTGAAGGATAAGTGGCCTAACTAGGGCCTGGAGCGAAATTGGCTAGAAGAGGAATTTTTGGCATTGGAAGGATTCAACATCAAGAGAAGTGGTTGCTTCAAAATCATTCCTTTTGGTGGCTAATCTCTCCATTTTCCTCCAAAATTTCTTTTGCCCTAGCTATTTTGCCCTCAGCAAAACCCTTGCTTATTAAGCTTCAACTTGAGGGCGTCTTGAAGGTTTCAAATTCCACTGGATTGCTAACACTCCTTGTGTGAAACCTTTTCCTTGAAACCTTGACCTTAGGATATCCCATTTTGCATGTTATCAATTAAACCTTAGGTCTAGGGTGCCATAGATTGGCCTCTCTAAGGGATGCAAATTGCCTCTTTCATCATTATTTGAACCTTGTACTTGACCCATCGTTTGGATGTGTATTGTGTCACCTTGAACCTTTAAGCCTAGAACATCTATTGTAGGTGACCTATATACTGGGATTCCTCCCACCAGTGAAAATCCATAAAGAGTAGAGGGTAGTGGCTATGGTGACAGCGGGCAACTACCTTATTGTTGTCACTTGGTCTAGTGTTTGCCTTGTAGGGTACCCCTTTATGAGACTTGCTAGATTTTGCGGCAACAAGTAACTAGGGTTTTAGGGTAGAAAGTTGGATAAAAGTGAAGTTGTGTTGAATGTTTGTGGTTCATAAATTAGGAGTTGCATCAATAATTTATACAATAGCAAAATGTAGCATTGTTGCATGGTGAAACCTCCTTTAGGGATGACATCACCCACTTTTGCTGTTTATGCATACTTTTCAGCCATAAAATACCATAAATAAACCCTAATCCCCGTGTCTATTGGAAGGCCTTTCTCCCCTTTTGTTGATTATCTTTGATAGGCCTTTTCCTTGGCTGTTATATGACATTGTGTGTCCTATCATTGCAAATCAGCAAAACCCTAACTTATATAACAGACATCTTTTTGGTCTAGGAGTTGAGTACTTGAACATTGGCATAGAATATCTAGGCTTTTCTAGTCTCTGCTTTTACTTATTCCATTCATTAGAGCTAATATTATCACCTTGAGCCATGGTAATTGAATATCCTTTAGGAGATTTAGGGAAGCCTCCCTTGTGGTAAAATATGACTAAAGAGCAGGATAAAGGATGCTATGGTGACAGTAGCAACCCTTTAAATTGTTGCCCTAAGGTTTGGCTCTGCCTTGTGGGCTTGGCGTTAGACCTGCTGGATTTTGCAGCAACAATTACATAGGATTTTATATGATTTGAAGCTTCAACAAATGAAACCAATAGCTTTGCACTATGACAATCAAAGTGCAATCAAGATGACAAAGATTCTGATCTACCAGTAAAAAAAAAATCAAAAGTAATCATCTTTACATTAAATAATAGGTGCAAAACAAAGAGATGGAATTGGTCCATTGTAGGTCACAAGATCAAGTAGCAGATATCTTCACTAAGGAATTCAGATCAGATAAATTTGAATTCCTGAGCGCTGTTAATACTCAGGAGTAATGGAAAACAAAATAAAAATTAAGAGGGGGTGTTTAGACATTATAATGCTAATTTGATCTTAAGCACCATAATAAATGTGTTTTAATGTAATATATTGAGAAATAAGTCATACATGGTAATACCATATGACGTTTAAGTTCATGTTACATTAAAACGATTAAGTTGCTCCTACTGAGAATAATGGAACTTGATATATACACAAAGCCAGGTATGCCATTGTTAAGAAGCATATTGATATACTATAATGATATACTATAATCTCTTGTTACTGTTTTCTTGTCTCTTCATCTATTTGTGTAACATTAACCTTATTTGATCTTATCTATCTCCATATTGAGTAACACTCCATTAGGGTATAATGCCATGACTGCTTTAGTTTGCTTTGTAGTAAAAGTTTGGCTGCATCATAGTTTATTGCATCTTTGTCTTGTCTTTCATCTTGGTTGGCCACTTTTTTAGATGTGCATTTTGATAAATGTTATAACTTACAATACACAAGTTTCTTCATTTGGTTTAGTCTGAGAAATGTATGGAATTTTGTATGCATTAAGTTGCTTTCAAGTTTCTACAGTTTGTGGCTGGTCATTCTCTGACAGGTTTCATTTTGCTACTGGTTTAGTTGAAGTCATAATTGTCAATTCAAAGTTGGTTCTTTATTCTAATGATTTTTCTGCAGGGTTGTGTTAGCTGGAAGTCAGGAAGTACTCAATACCACTATTGAAAATCGTGTTTTACAGAAGGGAATCTTGCTGGAATTTCAAAAGGATTATGATAGGACACTGTTGGCAGTTGCTCAAAAGCCAGATGGGAAGAGGAACTGGATGGTTTCTGATCAGGTCTTATAACTATGAGCTTTTGTTACAACCTTACATTTTAGTGCACTTTACACATAACTAGAGTTTAGTATTTGACATTTGACTATTTTTGTTGCTATTAGAACTACTTGAGCATGGGTTATAAATGGTCCTGTGCAGTGAAATTTTGACTTATTGTTTATCATTCAAGTTTGGGACTTCATCATGATTGCGTGAGATAGGATTTTAGGGCTGATGTTTCAAGTCACATTCTTGACATATCGTCAGAGCCTGTTTAGTCTGTGTGCTTTCTAAATATTTGAATTTGTTGTCACAGAATGGAGTAAATTTCTCTATAAGGCCACAACAGGTTACATATGTAGTTCCTGGCACTGCAGAATTTCAGCCAGATCAGATAACTGATTTTATTCTGAGAGCTAAAGATCTGTTGGTAAGTTAAGCTTAATAACCCGTCCTTATATTTCAGGGGAAGAGTTTAGATTTGTGCTTTTATTAACTCGTTTTTGCAGGATCCTTCACTTCTGGAGTATGCATGGGGAGAAGTTTTAGAAAAAGAGAGAAAGGTCAATGCTGAAGAATTAGCAGAGGTGAGTTGTCTATCAACATCCTTTTAATATTGCAGTTTGAATGCAGCTAAAATTTTAATGCCTGCTGTAATGTTTATGATTTGAATCCAATGCAGATTATTTATGGTAAAACAGATCCTTTGGAAAGCTACTGTGCTCATGTTTTGTTATCACAAGATGAAGTTTATTTTAGTGCTGGTGAATCTAAAGGTTTCTCTTTAGTTTATGAGCCACGACCTACCTCACAGGTATATGTGATTCCATTGCCAATGTAATATTAAGGGTATTGTAAATTATTTGATTTCTTTCAGCTTCCCTGTTCTAGTTTTTAACTTTTTTTCACAAAAATTATTTTAGTGTCACATTCGTGTGCTCTTGAATGTCAGTTGTATTTTCTCATTAGTGTGATAGATTTCATAAAGTATAATCAGAGAAGTAAATTGTCAATTTTGTTCTCATAAAGTCAGACGTTAATTTCTAATGATTTGGATGATTGAACTTCTTGATAAATGTCTACTTCTGGTTTAGAAGCATGTCATATCTTCTGAATATATATTTCCATTTGTCATGGCGTAGCCAATAGCTAATCTGCAACATATCAAGGAAACTTGAGAAGATACGTCTTTACCCATATCTACAAATGGGGATTGTGTTCTAAGTCAGGCATAAAGCATGCATCATGAGTATATGATTTCCAGCTTACTTAAGAGTTTTGCTTTTATTTGAGGCAACAAATATTTTCTTTACATATTTCTTTTACTTTTGTTTTATAAAATTTCTCTCTCTCTCTCGATATAAGTATTATATATATAATTTAATATATATATATATTAAACATAAATAAATATGGTAATAAATAATACACGTTACCCATTCTTTGACCTTCTGGTGCTTATGGATCCTTTCACTTGCCTTTAATTCCAAATTGTCATATCTTGTTTAATATATTTTCCCTAAATTACAACATATAGAGTTAGGTGCAACTTGATGGGATTTTCAGCTTGTGATAGGAGAGAATGACTGTCACAGCAACAAAAAAGCAAGGAGCAACAAGAAGTGGCAAAGGAAGATCAATGGGTGAGAACCAAATGCAAGGCTGGAACTAAGTGCTGTAAAGTTCTTATTTATGGTTGTATTACATAAAATATGGTCATGATTGAAATGGTAGAGTTGTCTATGTAGGTTGTAATAGTAGTTTGAGACAGGTTACTTCATCAATGATATATTATGAACATGGGTACAGTTTGAAAATGTGATGAAATAGAGGTCCACAAGGAAGTAGAGGAAGGAGGTTGAAGGCTCAATTAGGTTGGAGCCTCATATCAGGTTGGATCCTAGAGTAGTTTGGAGCTTACTCATTGCAGACGTTGGAGCTGTTGACCCTGCCACCTACACCTTACCTACAAGTCAGTGAGAAAAGCCTTCAACCCACAAGGTGTGGTTGGTGGTAGGGAACTAAGAGAAGGGGCTGTCAAACTAATCCTGACTCTCTCCGTTTGAACTATCTCCTAGGTTAGCTAAGGGGGGCGATCCCTAATGAAAAGTTAAGTTAAAAATATGTGAGTTTCTAGGAGAATTGTTAGAGTTAAATAGATTATTTCTTTAAGATTTATAAGCAAAATTGATATGAGCAATAACCATAAATACATAAGATAAGCATGAAATACATAAACAACCAGTGCCTTCAAAGTATTGCTCTTTAAAAAATGAAATTGTATTTGCTTAGAATGAAGTGAAATGCTTTCAAATGGAAAGCCAAAATAAACCTGAAAAGTGAAACAATAAATTGTTAGCACAAGATATTATAAATGCTTGCAAGATGAATTAGTCTACAAATCGAAGCATGGAAACTATCTTGCTCAAAAGGATACAAAAATAACTCAAATGTTAGACCAAGATGACAACATGAAATTAAGTTTGCAACCCAAAATAATAGTACTTGAAAGTGAAATCAATGATTTATGACAGTAAAACCACAAGATGAGTCAATTTTGAAGTACAAGAAAAATTGAACTTATTGCAAAATTAAAACGAATTACGATGCTTGCATCCAAAGTGCCTCTTGAAATAAGATTTGCATGTGAGACTTTAAACCGGTGATGATAATATTAGCGAGATATTGCCGAATATCGGAAATATCGCGATATTTTCGGCAAGCAGAGATATCGCCGAGAAAATATCGCGATATTTTGGCTCTCGAAAATATCGCGATATTTCCGAGATATCGTTGATATCTCGGCAAAATATCGCACGACGATATAAAATATCCCCTGACAGATTAGGCCGTGGCTAGAAAAAGGGAAATTTGTCTTTTTTTTTCTTCATTTATGTTTCTAAGTGTTGGAGAAGGAAGGTGAAGAGTTTTGTGGTGGTTGTCAAGGAGGGATTGAGGATGAAACAACGATTATCACCACCAAGTAAGATTTTTTTGTGGATCAAAGATTGACGAATAGTGAGACAAACTTCATTTCTTCCATTAATAGGTATGTTCTTTTTTTTTTTTCTCGGTAAACTGTCTAACTATTATATTATATGTACAGGTAAAAGATTACAAACATTGTAGCATGACTTTGACCCTGGCTACCATGGCCACCCACGGCGCCATGGGTGCAACCGACTAAACCAATAGCTCCCACGCAGGGGTAGCATCCACCATGTTTCCCTGATGCCTTTGAACGACTGATGGAGGCGCAAAACAATTTCCAAAATACCAAAAAAAGACACAGACCATCCATTTAACTTCTAAGTATTCCGGCCCACGCAGGGGCGGCCTTTCATGACCAACTGGGGACTGATTTACCCGACACACTGACACTGAACATGACCAAAATGAACTGGATATGTAAAAACAACAGGAAAACAGACTGAATTCTAGCCCAAACCAGGTAACCCGCGTCTGACTGAGTTCTGGACCGGAGCTGAGTGAGGATGATCGCGTCTGGTGCCCGCGCCGGGAGGCTACTCGTCCTCAGGAGGCTTCTCCTCTTCAATTGTGCACCATCCCTGACCTTCAGGGATCCCCTCCCACATGGCAGCCCATTTGGCTCGCTCCTCGTCTGTAGCATTTGTCGCCTGGGAGGTAGAGGGGTCGGCCATGTTCGCCTTCCCTGAAGTACCTTCCCCACTTGGAGGAGGCGGCAAGGGGCCAGCTTGTCCCGAGCCAGCAGGGGGTGGATCTTCCCCTCTTGGAGGCCCTTCCTTGTCAGCACGTTCCGGGATTTGGGTAAAGAGAACAGAGACGTGAGCACAGATGCCATGAGTGTCCCAGGATTTACCCAGGGTAAATACCACAGAGCCGAACGCAGGGAGGGCTGGCCCCTCATCGCTAGCCCCTCCAACCTCCGTAATTTGCCCTGCATGGAGAAGCGCGACTCCCGCCCGTCGATAGCAGTAGCAGCAGCAACAGTGGTGGTGCTCCCTCTCTGCACCACCACGACCACGACCCCAACTCGAACCACGTCCAGAACCTCGTCTGCTAGGTTGCCTTTGTCGAAGCCTTGCCATGGGTGATCTCTTTTCTCCTTTGCTGGCTTGGAGCGGGTCTCGCAGCCTCCCTGAAGCCAGAATTCGACACTTGCTCCGCCCAAGCAGCACCACCACCTTCGTGTTATCCCTGATTTCCTCTGTTGCCGACTTCCAACCTTCCTTGTTCTCCTCCTGCATCCCAGAACTGGCCAATTTCGTTGCCACTTCCGATGAATTGGCCCCCGACGCTTTTGAAATGCAGACCTCAGAGTTCGCCACCCGAACCTCTGAGTCTGCCACCCTGCCTTCCGAGCTCGTATGGTCAGCCCCGGAGTTGGAATGTCGAAGGGTCTAGAGGGCAGCCTGTGGTGGCTTGCACCTCTTCCAGCAGCAAACCTTCCTCTGCAACTGAAAATTCTGCCACCAGTTAACTCCGTGACCTGAAAGACTGGGAAAACTTGGCCTTTTACGACCTCCTGCCTGATATTTATCACCTCCCCATTGATCCGAGCGCCACCATAGTTCGCCCATCCCGTCAACCTGCTCTGCATTAATGCTTTGAGCTCGCATCAGTTGAAATGAACCGATGACGGCCGCGGTCATGATGTATTTATTATGCATGGGGCGTCACATGGAGGCCATGTGGCTCAGCGCACGGTGTCCTGCTGTCACCCGCAACCGGGGATTAATAGGTATGTTCTTAAAAACCCCTATGTTAATGATTTTTTCATAGATTTAGGGTTATGCTTGCTCGCCTCTTTGTCTACCAACATTTTGTTTCTTTTTTTTTTTCCATTTGCTATGATTTTCATGCCCATGAGCCAATGCAAAGGTTTTCTCCATATTTGGACAGCAAGTTTCACCTTTTTTTTTTCAACTTTCTTATGCACCCTCTTATTTCCATTTTTCATTCACATTGCAAATAATGTAGTAATTTTTTAAAATGAGGTGGTTATTACTTATTATTTTTTGTGTTGGGGGTTTAATGCCATTTTTTTGTGCCCTAGGTTTGAATTAGTTCACTACAAATGTCAAATATGCCAAAAGCCTTGGACCCATTTTGGGAGTATGGGGAGCTTGTTGGTGGGGCAAATCAGGCATATCTGTCATGCAAATTGTGTGGGACCACGCGATTGAAATACCATCTGGCTAGACTCCCTGCACATGATGCAGATGTAATGCCTTCTATGGTTTCTAGTGCGGAGGTTATACAAAAAGCTCTTGAAGTAGTTGCTGAACAAGACAGAAAGATAGCTGCTAGGGAGAGGGCACTGGTCAGATAGATAGCTGTTAGTTTTATTGTTTTCCCACATATAAGTTTATAAATCATGATGATGAGATACTTTTATATATATGATGTTATTTTGTATTGGTTCTCCACATTTGAGTCCTTGATTGGACAATTATCAGGGATCAAAGAAGTATTTTGAATTTTAAATGGATGATCAAGTAGCTATAGATTAAGAAAACTCCCTTTTTCTCTTCGTTGGATTGAAAACTTGAAGCAAAAAAATGGCTGAGTCTTGGATCACTATGATTCTAGGAGTGAGTTGATCTAATTGAGATTTCTCCCACTTCCAGATGAATTTCTGCATACAAAAGATCTTTCCCACACACTCGAACATGTATTAGTTCGCACAAGATTATAGCAGTATAATGAATAAGATAAACCAAGCATTCTTCCTAAAATGATTTGGCAAGCTTATCCCTAGAATACTACTCTAAATCAATGATATGTGCAAGATAGCTTGCGCACATCAATCCAAACAAGATGGCAAGCATAAACTAATATTAATTCAACATGCGAAAGAAGTTAAACACAATAGCAGTAGTATGAAATGACATCACCTCATAACGCCAAGATAACACTAACCAGATATCCCCAAAGTCTTGACTGTATTAAGAAAGTATGCAAGTACAAAATGGCAGAGTTTTCTCAAGCCCAATAGCTTATTACATGATACGATATGAGAGCCCATGGCTCTATTATATAGAGAGTTGGGAGCAAATCCCAATGAAAAATGACAATGACCAACGACATTGGAGCCAATCCCAATGTAGAAGTGATTAAACAAGTGGCATGAGGTGAAAATCCCAAAGAGAAATTGGAATTTGTTGAATGGAACTCCAATGCTAAGTGTAAAAGTCGAATTCTAGCAAGTGGATATCATTTTCTTCTTCCTTTATGTGCCAAATTCGAATTTATGATAGAATGACAAGTGTATATGGTTGGTAACCCATGTGGGGACAATTTCCCACAAAAATATTCATCAAATATTCTCTCAAATCCTCCCAAATGTGCATTAACTTCACAAATTCGAATTTCCAAGTAAGCAACTTTCTCATTTAATGCCAAAAATTCGATTTTATTTGAGCACGTGTCTTTTCCTTGATTTTAGGAGTCCACATCACCTTAGGACTTCACTTTAACTCCCCCATAATTTTCCACCTCATTTCCACAACATTTAACATGTGTGGATATTTATTTTTCTCCATTTATTTGATTTCTGGCTTAATTAATTGCCATATTTCCCACTAAACCTAGGAAAAGTGGGTTTTGAGGGTTCAAAACACATTTTTAACTCATCAAAATGTGTCATAGTAGAAAGTTGACAGTGAGAGGTGCAAATTTCATTACTCATACCCCATACAGCTTCTCTAGACATCAATTATTACATTACAAATACAATTTTATTAGCGATTTTCGTAGTGCGGAAAATTTAAAAAATTTAAAAAATGACTAACTAGACTTAACCAAATTCCATGAAATTTTTTGTGTGATCTAGTATGGTAATATATATCGACTCTAGACACTAAGATGTGTTAGGGGTTCAACCTTTAAACCGTCACCTTGGCTTTGGGGTAAAACATGAGTGAAAAAACCCATAAAATTATCCGCCTCTGAAAAAAGGGATAATTAACCAGATAAAAAAACACTCCAAGGTGTACTTGTTTGCCGATTGAGTCCCAACATCCTAGGCTTGTTACAGACTCAAAAACTCATCATTACTAGTATCACTTAATACAATTCCTCGCAGGGCGTGGAATCTGGGTACAAGAAAGATGATGAGAAGATAGAAGTGGAGTTAAAAAACTTTGTTGACTGATGATATCTGATGGTACAAGTGTCCTTTGGATCATCCTTGGGCATGGAGTCTTCATATAATCATCAGGTGCTGCTCCAGTGGTCAACATTTGGCTCCATATGGGGATGCATGCTAGATACAAAGTAATAGTGTGTAAGAACATGGAATCTGCATCAACTGACAAAAGACGTATATCAGCACTATCCATTCAAAATATCATCAATGAAATAAGGTACAGAAGCGAAGAAATGGAAATTTATTCTAAGAGCATAAATGACAATTTATTCATGAAATAAAACTAATATAACAAAAATGACACGAGATAAGGTTAGAAATATGATACAAAAAGATGCCCCATGGCATTAGCTATTTTCTTTGTAGAACAATTTGAGAAGTTGGTTGTTCACAGGTAACTCGAGTGGTTCTCCATCCAAAGTGCTCAAATGGTAGGAATTCTGTCCAGCTACTTCCTTGATAATGTATGGTCCAAGCGACAAACCGTCAAACTTACCATGATTTCCTGGATTTTCATTCCCGTGATTCCATAGCAAAACCATATCATTGTTAGAAAACATTCTGTTCCTAGATGATTTGTCAAAATTTCTTTTTACCGTAGATTGATTTTTACAACAATGCTTAAAGGCTCTTCTTCTGGTTTCATTCAATTCTACAATTTGGTCAATCCTACATTGCACAACATCTTTATCAAATGTAAAACTTTGTAGCAATTGATAAGATGGTAGCGTCAAATGCATAGGAAAGGTAACATCCAAGCCATAAACTAACTCAAAGGGACTCAGCAATTGGTAAGATGGTAGCGTCAAATGCATAGGAAAGGTAACATCCAAGCCATAAACTAACTCAAAGGGACTCTTCTCAGTAGAACTTTTCAGCTCACACAGCATATTTGATTTTACTATCCCATGCCCGTTTGTTATCTCCTACTATCTTCTTGATTATGGTTATTAAATTCTTATTACTAGATTCTGCTAAGCCATTACCCTGAGGATAGTAGTTTGATGAATGGGATAAAACAATGACATACTTAAAGCAAAATAGTGAGAATTGAGCAGAGCTAAAAGCCTTGGGATTGTCGGTGGTAATCTTGGCAGGGACACCAAAACGAGTGATAATCTTATCTTCAAGAAAATCTATCACTACTTTGTCGGTGGCTTGTTTTGTAGGGATGGCCTTTACCCATTTAATAAAATGGTCAATGGCAGTTATAATCCATGAGTAGCCATTACTCAAATTTCATTAAATTTCCCTATAAAATCTAGCCCCCAATGTTGAAAGGGAACCTCCACGACCACAGGCTGAAGAGGCAAAGAAGCTAACTTCTTCTTCCCAGTGAATAGTTGACAGGCAACCTCTAACATACTTGTGCACATCGACAAAAATAAAAGGCCAAAAATACCCAACTTTCAAGATTTTATGGGTAGTAGTCTTAGCAGCATAATGCCCTCCACAAAATTCTCAATGAAACTCAGATAGAAGCTTTTTGGCTTCAACTTCATCAACACACCTAAGTATTACCCCCTTCGGATTTCTCCAACCTAGACCATCCTTCATAATGCAATACTTAGTTGCTCTAAGCCTTAATGCTCTTCTCTTGTGGCCAACTAAATGGTTAGGACATGATAAATTTTGCAAATAATAAATAATGTCTTTATACCATTCAAGTTGACCCAATCTTTGAAGTTTTGATGAAGTTAATTCCAAATCATTTTGACAAATCATTCCTATCGCTTTCTCATTTCCTTTCAGTCAAGATTTTGGCCAGTCCCTGGCCTTTCACAAGATTGGTAGGTCTAATATCCAAATCATAATCTTGAATCTTTGAGACCCACCTAGCTCGAGTTCCTAAGCAATCCGCTTGGACTAAAATATCCTTTACAGCAGAGTGGGGAACAAACCCAATTATCCTAGAATACCACGCATAAACTCTGAACTGTTTAAGAGACTTGACTAAAGCATAAGCTTGCTTCTCCATGGTGCTATACTTCAACTCAAACCCTTGAAGGGACCTACTCATAAAAGCAATAGGTTGCTCATGCCCTTCATTATTCTTTTGAAGCAACACCCCAACAATAGTATCTTCGGATGCGAAAGAGAAAATCATAAATTCTTTTGAATAATCAGGGCTTACTAGAACACGTGCTTTGATAATAGGATCATTTATTTCCTGAAAGCATTTTCTACCCTCATTTCCCAAACAAACTTAACATCTTTCTTTAAGAGGGTTTGGATGGGTTTGGCAATCTCAACATAATTTGGAATGAACCCTCTAAGAAAATTAATCTTTCCTAAGAAGGATTGAAGGGTTTTAATATTATGAGACAAAGTAGCCTCGACTCTTTCAGGGTCAATCTTGATCCCATCCTTTGAAATGATGTGACCAAGCAACTTCCCTTCAGTCACTCTAAAAATAGATTTAGTAGGATTTAAGGACATTCCATACTCTCTACACCTATCAAAAATTTGCCTTAGGTGGCCTATATGGGAAATTCCATTTTTCGAAAAAACAGTTAAATCATCTTGATAGATCTTAATAAATTTCCCAATTAGACCTTTAAAGGCATAGTGCATAGCCTTTTGAAAAGTTTCTACAACGTTCGTTAATCCAAAAGACTTCCTCTAATATTCAAAAGTACCCCATGGTGTGGTGAATGTTGTCTTATCTCTATCCTCCTCCTTCACCGAGACTTGGCTGTATCCTGGAAATCCATCTAACAAAGACACCATTCCAGATCCTGTTACCCTTTGCGATAATGTTTCCATACTAGGTAAAGGGTAATTATCTTTTTTATAAGCTAAATTAAGATTTCGAAAACCTACACATAGCCTGATTTATCCATTCTTCTTCCTTACAATTACCAAGTTTGAACACCATGTGGAATGCCTAGTGTGAGCAATAATACCAGCTTGAAACATCTTTTGCAATTCTTTTTGTGCCAAGGGAGCTAACTTAGGATTGATTTGTCTAAGTTTCTGCCTAAAGGGTTTGGCATTTTCATCTTGAAGAGGGATAGTATGTTTCGTAACATCTTCCCTATAACCTTTCAACTCATCATATGAAAAAGCCAAAACATCTCTATATTCATGAAGTAAATTTATCAAATTCTTCCTTTCTTGCTCATTGGTACCCTTGCCCATTTTAATAATCTTTGGATCGTGATGGGTACCAATATTCACTTTAATGAATTCCCCTAGGTCAATTTTCTTATCATCTTTTCTCTTTGATGCATCATGTTTGTCAAACGTTTGCTCCAAGGCTACACGTTCCCTGTTAGTGGGATTTGTCACCACATTACACCCCTCATAATCACACCCTTCTTTGTAGCCAGCCTTAAATTCAGAAAATTCATCCATGTTATTTAAAAAACGAACCACTTGGCTTACTATCCTTGTAATGTGATGCCCGTTAAACTATCATTGTTTATGCTGCTTATTTGATGATGCACTATATTGGCTAATGAGATCATATGCAGAATGATTGCCAAATGTTTTGTTAATTAATGAAGACCATGAAAGTTTAAGATTGTGCACACACTGTGTTGTAGCTCCAAGAGACAACCTTTGATTGCTTACAAGACCAGTGCCTGGACACATCTAAATTGGTGTGTCAGGAAATTGGGATATATCACTTATGTTTTATATATATATATAGGAAACGGGCTGGTTCATTTATCCAAAGAAATAAAACATGAATTTATGGTACTTCCCCAAAAGTTCAAATCTCAGAATTATAAATGAAAATAGCGGAGGCTGAGTATATATATATATATAGGAAACGGGCTGGTTCATTTATCCAAAGAAATAAAACATGAATTTATGGTACTTCCTCACAAGTTCAAATCTCAGAAATATAAATGAAAATAGCAGAGGCCGAGTAATTCAAGGGCTTACAGCTTAATAAACTTTTGCAGAGCAGATGAGAGAGGTCAAAGAGAGGGACCAACTCATAACATAGAGCATAAGGCTTCAAGAGTTCTACACTTAACACATAGAACTTGAGGCATTAAGGATTTCTATACTTATTTGAGTTACAAGCAGAAATAATGGATGAAGGACGGGCTGAATGTTATGATTCATGTGTTGTAGATTTAAAGATATGATTTCAATAGTCCACACAGGTATATGCATCAACAGTATTTAGACAAGTGAATCTGTGATATAATTACAGGCACTTGCATTTACATATCAATACAAATAAATCTACGAGGAAGCTTGAAACATTTCTAGCAGCTATAATTCGCATGAATACAGAGAGGAAAGATGAAACATAAAATGAGATTTAACAGAAGGAACACATAATGTAATACTTGAAGGGGGAATCACCACCACATCCTTGATATTCTGAAAAGGATCTGAGTTACAAAGAAAAATCGTCTGAAAATGGCATGTAGAGGGGAGCAAGAACATTCATTACAGTAAAATATCTCTGGCCTAGTCTCAGCTGTCGGGTCGACTAGCTATCTCAGTCAGAGATGGCTCTGTGGCCCAAAACATTACAGAATTAAAAGCCTCATTGAAAGGAAGGCATATTACAAGACACAAATAAGTAAATAACTAGACATAAAAGTGAATGAAAAATTCTCTGTGCCCATCCAGCGATCGCCTCTTCCTCAGGCTTTAATTTGCTCATGGTATGGCCTCCTGTGTTGCTCAACTGACCCCATCGCTTCTGCCTTTAATGATGGGATGCCTTGTTTTGTGAAGTAGGGGTTGGGTCAATTGTAAGTGCCCGTATTTGCGGTCTTTTGCTGTGTAGAGGGATGGGGCTCCATGCTGAGCCATTAATCTTCCTGAGTCACGTGTACTGCTCCAATGCTGTGCCATGCTCCATTTAAGTCTTTAGCTGCTAGCCCATCTTCCCATTAAAACTCTGCTAGACACTATCGAGCTTTGAAAAACCTAGTGTCGTGTATTATGATGTACCTGAGAGTCCTTCAAATGTGGGCCTTTAACACAAGAATAACACGAAACAAGGGCGCTGTGACTTCCCTTTCAGCCCCCCTTTGGTGTAGCACCCTTATCTCCGTTGTCTTCATATAACCACAGGTTGGGACAAGGGGCTTAACCTTTCAGGCGCTAAGGCCTTCAGACCTGTGTTTGGGGGCCTGTTTCCTATGTAGCGACAAATCCCGCATATCGATGCTTTACCTTAAGATTCTTCCCTAGAAAACTGCGATTGACGATTTGCGGGATCGGGCCCACCTAGGACATCGTAATCGCACTATAGGAGAGGGGGACCTTTCACCTTTTTCCATAGCGCAGGCCGACAGTCTGGACGTGAAAATCTCTTGAAGTAGAATCGCTAAAACATATCGCATCCGGGAGGGTTTCCCACATATCACAATCATAGGCCAGGAAGGAGTATCGACGAGGGAAAGAACTTACACTTTGTGCAATCACTGATTTGCATGGTGACGTCATTGTTGCAATGTGTCACCCTGTAAGTGGTGACATGTGTCACCTGGAAATGGCCCCATAGGACCCCTAAAAATGCTGAAACTGAGTGACACATGTCATCTGATACGTCAACATCCGTACTGTCATGTGTCCTCCATACTGCCACATCATTTATGATGTCAGTGGCCTTCTTAGCTCTGTGGACCAATCATATGCTGCCCCGTGGCCCCCTGTAGGAGATGAAAAGGCCTGCCAGGCCCTGTTTTCGCAAACATTTCCATTGTTAATGAATTTTGACCCTCCCCGACAATTTTGCACTAAATCGTAATATCTCAACCCCGCAAGGTTTTTTTTGGGGGGGGGGGGTAGCCCCTTTGTTCTTGTGATCGCTAATAATGCGGGATTGCGGGATGCAGGATTTCCCATCACTGATGTGCTGTACCACCGTACTGCCTCGTGGAGGGGAGAGAAAGGGAGCTGCCCGCTCCCGTTTTTCATTCATTTCCTTTGTATTTGGTTTTCGGCCTTTCCCGGGACTTTTACATTGTATCACAGAATTGGCCCCCTCAAGGTCTATTAAGTCAAAGCCCCACCAATATTGCGGGATTGCGGGATGCGGGATTTACTGTATTTCGCCACGTGAAGGAGTGAGAAGGGGGCAGCTCGACCTTTGTTTTTCATTGGTTTTTTAGTGTAAATCGGCCTCTGCCCTCCCCAATGATTTAACACTATCAACGATTCTCTCCCCGTAATTCCTTAAGGATGGCCCATCAGGTATTGCGGGGGCCATGAGGGACGCTGTGATTGTGGGACTACAGGGTATCGAACAATTGCTCGGCGAGACCATGTGCGGGGGGTGGGACTGCTGTGACTGCGGGACTGTGGGGTCACCGAGATGCGAGATGCGAGACCTGCGAGATGCAATATCGGAGCTCGGCACTGTGAACCGCCGATAGTTATAAGTGTATGCCGTGGGACTCTGTCAGTATGCCGATAATGCAGAATTGTGGGATGCAGGATTGCCCAACGCCGATGCGCTGATGCCACGTGGATGATAGAGAAAGGGGGCGGCTCAGCGTTGGTTTTGTTCTGCATTTCCTTTGTTAACTCTTTTCGGCCTCCACCGACGATGTTACACTACATTGCAGAATCGACGCTCACACTGTCTTTAGAGTGGCAACCCTTTGCTTTGTCGGTATGCTGATAATGCAGGATTGCATGTGCGGGGCTCATTGTGCTCGAGGCCCCCGATATGTGATATTTGCCCTCATACTTAGTCATTTTCTTGGTTTATAAGGCTTTCCAAGTGTGATCTTCAACATGCTCTAACTTCCGATCCAAAAATCCTTTCTTGGACTTCTATATACCCTTGGAAAGCTTTTTCCGAGCACTAGGTAATGGAGAGGGTCTTATTAAGCTCTGAGATCTTCTGCGGCTTAGGAAAGTGACTCCAAACTTCACTGCTCTTGGGCAACCTTGACCAATTGAAACCAACAATGCAATGAGTGACGACATTGGCTCCAATTGGGGATAGTGCCTTGCTGGCAAGGTGCTGAGGACTTGCAGACCAATAGGTTTTCCTTCCATTGGGCATGGAGTCATTCTTAAACAAAATATAATTTTGTGAAAAATGACTTTTTTGATAATAAACTGAAAAATTCAAATAACAATTTCAACACACATGCCAGATATTTACAATGAGCAAGAGGTAGATATCTCTAGTTTTGAAAATAAAATTTTAGAAGCTGACCATTTACAGGCAGTTCGAGCAGTTCACCATCCAAGTTTTTAAGCATGCAAGTGTTATTTTCTCTTTCTTCTACAATCTTGAAGGGGCCAAACCATAGCGGATCAAATTTCACATGTTTGCCTTTCTCTTCTCGTCGAACATCCCACCTGAGAACTAAATCTCTTTGCTGAAGAGGTTTGTCCTTAACCTTCTTGTCAAACAGGGATTTCATCCTTTGCTGGTAGTTTGACAATTTGATCCCCACATGCTCTCTGTTCTCGTGAAGCTCCACCAATTGATTTATCCTTCTAGTCAAGGCGCTTGGCTCTTCCTCGGCTTCTTGTAGCAATTTGGCTATTGGCATTACTAATTGGATTAGGAAGACAACCACCTTGCCATAAACTAGCTCAAAAGGTGATTTCCTAGTGGATCATTTAAGCGTTACACGGTTAGTCCACAAATAAAACTTCAATTGGGAGTCCCAGTTCCTTTTTTCAGTGTTGGTCTTATTTAGAACCCTCACCAAAGTTTTATTTGAAGACTCAGCTAAGCCATTCCCTTGAGGGTAGTATGTAGTGGAGTGTCCAATAATGATATTGAATTTATGGCAAAAGTTGGTAAACTTGGTAGATTTGAAGACTTGTGCATTATCAGTGATAATTTTAAAAGGACACCCAAAGCGGGATAGTATATTCCCCTCCATGAATTTTATGGCCAATGAGTCAGTAGCATTTCTAGCTGGGATAACTTCTTACCCACTTGGTGAAATGGTCAGTGGCTGTTAAAATCCATTTGTGTTGGCCACTGGATGGTGGGTTTATTTCTCCAACGAAGTCCAGTCCCCACTGTCTAAAAGGCTCCTTTATGTGCATAGGAATCAGGGGTAGAGGAGCAAACTTTTGTATTTCAACAAACAATTGGCATTTCTGGCATGACTTGACCCGGGAATAAACATCTCCAAACAACATTGGCCAGTAGAATCTTGCCTTAAGGATTTTATGTGTTGTTGTCTTCCAACTCTAGTGTTCTCCACAGACTACCCCGTGGAAATCCTCAATCACTTCATGGGTTTCTCCCTCCACCAAACATAACAGTATTACCCCCACCAGATCCTTCCAGTAGAGCAGTCCATTGGATATAATATATTTTCTGTGTCTGCAATCTTAGACTCTGGTATTTAGATCTATCCAGTACCAACGAGCATCTTAGGAATAAGAGGTAATGAACAATGTTCTTATACCTGGGCGATTCCTCATATTTGGCATAGATCTTCTGCTTAGCTGTTTTAATTCCGCTCTGGTGATGCTTTGGTCTGCCTTCCTCTGTGATCAGGCTTATCCCTAGAGCTTGGCAGTTGGATTAAGATAAAATCTTGGCCAACCCCTGGCCTTTTATGAGCTTGGTAGGCTTTATTTCTAGCTCATATTCTTGTATTTTAGCTATCTACCTGCATCTCTTTCTTTCGCTGTCTCCCTACACTAGATGTCCTTGAATGCGGTCGTTGGGACAAACGCTATGATCCCTGATTGCAACACATACATACGGAATGACTTCAGTGCCCTGACCAGTGCATAAACATGTTTCTCCAATATATTGTATTTCAGCTTAGCATCCCTTAGGACTTGGTTGAAAAAGGCAATGGGTTGCTCATAACCTTCTTTATTTTTCTATAATTGCACAACAACGATAGTATGTGGAGAGGCGAAAGAGAAGATGTAGAACAACACTGAATAGTTGGGGCTGACTAGCATGTGGGCCTCAACCAAAGCTTCTTTGAATCTAGTGAAAGAATCACGGGGGAGAAAGCTCCATCTGACTTCATTCTCCTTCTAGAGCATGTCTGTAATACCTTTGACTATCTTAGCATAGTTGGGTATGAATCGCCTTAAGAAATTTATCCTCCCCAAAAAGGCTTGGACTTCTTTCTTCTTTTTGGGCAAGGGAATATGGTTGATGGCATTGCCTCGTTCAGGATCAATCTTTACTCCTTCCTACGCTACTATTTGTCCAAGCAACCTCCCCTCACTCAGGGCAAACAAAGATTTCATAGGATTCAGAGAGAGACCATACCTTCTGGACTTCTCGAAGGTGAGCTTTAAATGGAGGATATGCTCTTCATCAATCTCAGGAAAGACTGTGATGTTGTCTAAGTAGACTACCATGAATTTGTCTTGCTCACCTATGAAAGCTATGTTCATAGGTTCTTAAATGTGGCCCTTGCATTTATCAACCCGAATGGCATGCGGCCGTACATGAATGTACCCCACGGGGTGGTGAAAGAAGTCTTTTTCTAGTTCTCAGGGTGGACTGTAACTTGTTTATATCCAGAGAATCTATCCATCGTGGACATTTTGGCTGCACCCACTACCTTCTGTAGTATATTATCCATCGTGGGCAGAGGGTAGTTATCTTTTAGAGACGCCCTGTTTAGATTCCGAAAGTCCAAACATAGCCTTGTCTCTCCGTTCTTTTTCCCGACAGGGACCAAATTGGCTACCCACTCAGAGTATCTTAAAGGTACTATGATATTGTCCTGCAACAACTTCCTTACCTCCTTTTCAATGGAGGGGAGTAGGAGTGGATTTATCTGTCCTAGTTTCTGTTTGCATGGCTTTATCCCACTCTTCAAGGGAATCTTATGCTAAATGATATTAGTATCAAATGATTTCAAATCATTATAAGACCAAGCAAATACAACTTTGTAAGTTTTGCATAGATATAAATACCTTTGTTTGTATTGCAAGGGTATTTCTTTGGAAAACCTCATCGTCTGGGGTACCTCCTTTGATCCGATGTTGTAGTCTTCTACTTGCTCGTCCTTCGCGAGGGCCATTTGTTTGGAGGCTATGTCATCTTTATTAAAAAGCCTTTCCAGTGGAACAAGTCCACGAGGGATGGTGTTCCCTTTTAGTTGCAAATTTTTTTGCCCAGCCACTGTGTCTTTCCACCAAGTGGCTTCTTATTCTGCTTCTTCTTTTTGATCGATGGTGGAGTGGGCGAACTCCCCAACGACTTCTATGAATTTTTTCACCTGCTCGTCATCTTCGAATACCTGCCAGTGTTTGACATTATCAGGTATTAAAGGCCTGTGTCTATCTCATATCTGAGGAGTGGATTCTGTGGGGGGGCTAAAAGTGCTTGCAGCTACAACAAGAGAGTCAAACATCCCGTTTTCTTCCCTGGGCAGAAACTGGATGTTGAAGGCCAGGAAGAAATTGTCGATTAAGTCCCACACTTTATTTTGGTATGTCCTCAGCCTGGGGTGTTTGGCTTGGCATTGGTCTTGGATCTGCCTGACGACTAGCTCAGAGTCTCCATAGACAGATAGGCATTCAATGTTCATATTTCTTGCTGTTTGTAACCCAAGGAGCAATGCTTCGTACTCCGCAACATTGTTGGTCGCCTCAGATTCTAGTTTGAAAGAGGGGTATCATGACTGACTTCCTGGTGAGCCATATTCTCATGTTCTTTTTTAGCAAAATCAGAATATATATTTCCCTGCATCTCCTGTGTATTCGACGATTGTTCGTTGGGACCAGCTTCCAAGTATAAGGGATGAGGGATCTGATCAAGTTGTTCCTTTCTTTTCCTTGAAAGTAATTGCAGTGGAGGTCTTCTATATTGTAGGTTAGAGCCCCAGTTGTTGACTTGAGCATTCTGTCTGGAGAGGTTCTTGTTCTCAATTTCAAGCCTTCCAACCTTTTGTGATAAACTCTTGATGAGTTTGTTTAGATCGTCCCACTTCGGGTCTGATGATTCTCCATCTCGACCAGAGGAGGATGCCTCTTCTTTCCCTCTTTTGGGTTCAATAGGTTCTTGCTTTACCCTTGACTTCCCTGCTGAGACCATATTTGCTTCCACTTCGAGAGCATCAATTTGAAGTTGGTCTAGAGTGAGAGACTTCCTTTCTGTCAAGGTAAAACCAACGTTTGACTCAAAGGCTCCCAAGAAAACCACACAGGCTGCAGCTGGAGGAGGCTTTATGTTGGCTGGTAGGTTATTGTGCTGCTTATTGAATCTTTTGATAAATTCTGAAGTATCCTCTTTCAGTCTTTTTCTGATGGCATTAAACTCAGTGAGGAGGTACCCATGATTCCTCTTTACTCCCCATTTCTGGGTGAAAGCATTTTGCAGCTCCTCCTAGGTAGTGATGGTGGCATTTGGTAGGCCTTTGAACCACTTTCTGGCTTCTCCATCAAGACTTTGTACAAAAAGTCTCATGACCACATCCAATTGTTCCACATTCAGGTTCTCAGTAAAGGCACAAAAGGTTTCAACATGTCGCTGTGTTGTGTTGTCATCTTCCCCATTGAATCTAGGCAAAAGCTTTAGGTAGTCTGGGGGCATGACGCTTAAGGGCTGAGGTAGATCAGGAGGTGCATATTTGTTTAGCAAGAAGCATGGAAGAGCCATCTGGATTAGTGGAGGGATTTTAAAATTTGCTTGACGAATTGGGGTCAAGACACAGTGTTTGGAGGGAAAGGAGGGTATGTCAGGGCCTTACGAGTAAGTCCTGAACAGTGAGCAGCAACAGGCTGAGAACTGGATGAGGGAACTTCAAAGGTTGGTGAGATGGTAGTGCAGTTAGGGGGAGTTTTCTCTTTCCAGATTTTCTTGGAAATTAACTTTTCTTGATCAGATACAAATGGGGCTTTCTGCTTGGATATATCTGGGGAATGTGAGGCATTTTAAAAGCCAGGGTTATGAATGATAATGACGGGGGCATTGAGTCGGCAAGGTGACATGAATGCAATTAGAACAAACTTTGCGCATCTACACAAAGAGTGTTCATTTGTCGTATCCCAAGGTAAATGTCCTTCAATACTTTCCTCGACAATGGCGCCAAAATATGTTGGAACTACCAGAGACAACCTTGGATTGTTTACAAGACCAGTGTTTGGACACATCTAAAGACCAGTGTTTGGAAACGAGCTGGTTATTTATCCAAAGAAATAAAACATGAATTTTTGGTACTTCCTCACAAGTTCAGATTTTAGAAATAGGCATAAAAATAGAGGAGGCCGAGTAATTCAAGGGCTTATAGCTTAATAAGCTTCGGTAGGGCAGATGAGAGAGGACAAAGAGAGGGAGCAACTGATCACATAGAGCATAAGGCTTCAAGAGTTCTACACTTAACATGTAGAACTTGAGGCATTAAGGATTTCTATACTTATTTGAGTTACAAGCAGAAATAATGGATGAAGGAGGGCTTGAATGTTATGATTCATGTGTTGCAGATTTAAAGATATGATTTCAATAGTCGACACAGGTATATGCATCAATAGTAGTGAGAAAAGTGAATTTGTGATATAATTACAGGCACTTGCATTCACATATCAATACAAATGAGTATATGAGGAAGCTTGAAACATTTCTAGCAGCTATACTTATGAATACAGAGAGGAAAGATGAACATAAAATGAGATTTAACAGATGGAACACATACTGTAATACTTGAAGGGGGAATCACCACCACATCCTTGATATTCTGAAAAGGATCTGAGTTACAAAGAAAAATCGTCTGAAAATGGCATGTAGTCTTTTCTATAGAATTTCTGAACCTGTTCTAAGTCTTGCCTTCCCTTATTAATTTGGTTAGGGAAGCAAGAACATTCATTACAGTAAAATATCTCTAGCCTAGTCTTAGTTGTTGGGTCAACTAGCTGTCTCAGTCAGAGATGGCTCTGTGGCTCTAAACATTACAAAATTAAAAGCCTCATTGAAAGGAAGGCATGTTATAGGACAAAAATAAGTAAATAACCAAACAAAAAAGTAAATGAAAGTCTCTGTGTCCATCCTGTGATCGCCTCTGCCTCAGGCTGTAATTTTCTTACGGTATGGCCTCCTGTGCTGCTCAACTGACCCCGTCGCTTTTGCCTTTAATTCTCGAATGCCTTGTTTTGTGAAGTAGGAGTTGGGTGATCTGTAAGTGCTTGTATTTGCGGTCTTTTGCTGTGTAGAGGGATGGGGCTCCATGTTGAGCCATTAATCTTCCCGAGTCCCGTGTACTGCTCCATTGCTGTGCCATGCTCCATTTAAGTCTTTAGTTGCCGACCCATCTGACCATTAAAACTTTGCTAAACAGTACCGAAGCTTTGAAGAGCTTGGTGTCGTGTATTATGATGTACCCAAGAGTCCTTCGAACGCGGGCCTTTAACACCAGAATAACACGAAACAAGTGCATTGTGACTTCCCTTTATGCCCCCTTTGGTGTAGCGCCCTTATCTCTGTTGTCTTCATATAACCATAGGCTAGGACCAGGGGCATAACCTTTCAGGCGCTAAGGCCTTCAGACCTGTGTTTGGTGGTCTGTTTCCTTTGTAACGCAAAATCCCGCATATCGACGCTTTACCTTGCTTTACCTTAAGCTTCTTCCCTAGACATTTGCGATCGCCGAACTGCGGGATCGGGCTCACCTAGGACATCGCAATCGCAGTGCAAGAGAGCGGGACCTTTTACCTTTTTCCATGGCGCGGGCCGACAGTCCAGACGCGAAATCCTCATGAGTTAGAACCACCAAAACATATGGCATTTTGGAGGGTTTCCCGCATATCGCAATTGCATGCCAAGGAGGAGTATCGGTGTGCGATTGCCGATGTGCGGGGTGACGTCATCATTGCCACGTGTCACCCTGTAAGTGGTGACACATGTCACCTGGAAATGGCCCCATAGGACCCTTGAAAACGCTAAAACTGAGTGACGTGTCATTTGCGACGTCAACATCCGTATTGCCACGTCATTTATGATGTCAATTGCCTTGTTAGCTCTGTGGACCAATCATATGTCGCCACGTGGCCCCCTGTAGGAGAGGGAAAAAGGTCTGCCAACCCTATTTTGGCAAGCATTTCCTTTGTTAATGAATTTCGACCCTCGGCGATTTTGCTCAAAATCACAATATCACAACTCTGCAAGGTTTATTTTTTGGGGGGGGGGGTAGCTCCTATGTTCCTGCAATCACCAATAATGCGGGATTGCCCATTGCTGTATGCCGTACCACCGTACCGCTACGTGGTGGAGAGAGAAAGGGGGCTGCCCGCACCTATTTTTCATGCATTTCCTTTGTATTTGGTTTTCGGCCTTTCCAGGGACTTTTACATTGTATTGCAGAATCGGCCCCTGCAAGGTCTATTTGGTCAGAACCTTGCCGATATTGCGGAATGCGGGATTTACCGTATTTCGCCATGTAGAGGAGTGAGGAGGGGCGACCCGACCTTTGTTTTTAATTGATTTTTAGTGTAAATCGGCCTTTCCCCTCCTCGACGCTTTAACACTATCGATGATTCTCCCCTCGCAATTCCTTAAGGATGGCCCATCAGGTATTGTGGGGGCCATGCTGGATGAGGGATGTGGGGTGCTTTTTGCAGGATTGTTGGGTATCCAACAATTGCTTGTCGGGATCATGTGCGGGACATAGGACTGCTGTGATTGGTCGCCGAGATGCGGCATGCGGGACCTGCGAGATGCGATATTGGCATTGTGAACCGCTGATAACAATAAGTATATGCCCTGGGACTCCGTTGGTATGCTGATAATGCGGGATTGCGGGAATTGCAAAATTGCCCATCGTCGATGCACCGATGTCACATGGAGGAGATAGAAAGGGGGCGGCTTGGCCTTGGTTTTGTTCCGCATTTCCTTTGTTAACTCTTTTCGGCCTCCCCCAACGATGTTACACTACATCGCAGAATCGGACCCCACACGGTCTATAGAGTGGCAAACCTTTGCTCCGCCGGTATGCTGATAATGCAGGATTGCGATGTGCGGGGCTCATTGTGCTTGGTTCCCCAGATATGTGATATTTTCCCTCATACTTAGTCATTTTCTTGGTTTTCAATGTTTTCCAAGTGCGATCTTCAACATTCTTTAACATCCGATCCAGAAATTTTTTCTTGGACTTCTATATACCGTTGGAAAGCTCTTTTCGAGCACTAAGCAATGGAGAGGGTCTGATTAAGCTCTGAGATCTTTTGTGGCCTAGGAAAGTGGCTCCAAACTTCACTGCTCTTGGACAACCTTGACCAATTGAAACCCACAATGCAGTGAGTGACAACATTGGCTCCAACTGGGGGCAGTGCCTTGCTGGCAAAGTGCTGAGGACTTGTAGACCAGTAGCTTTTCCTTCCATTGGGCATGGAGTCATTCTTAAACAAAATATAATTCTATTAAAAATGAATTTTTTGATAATAAACTGAAAAATTCAAATAACAATTTCAACAGACACACCAGATATTTACAATGAGCAAGAGACAGATATCTCTAGTTTCGAAAATAAAATTTTAGGAGCTGACCATTACAGGCAGTTTGAGCAGTTCACCATCCAAGTTTTCAAGCCTGTAAGTTTTATTTTCCCTTTCTTCTGCAATCTTGAATGGGCCATAGTGGATCAAATTTCACATGTTTGCCTTTGTCTTCTCGTCGAACATCCCACCTGAGAACTAAATCTCCTTGCTAAAGAGGTCTGTCCATAGCCTTCTTGTCAAATAGGGATTTCATTCTTTGTTGGTAGTTTGACAATTTGATCCCCACCTGCTCTTTGTTCTTGTGAAGCTCCACCCGTTGATTTATCCTTCTAGTCAAGGTGCTTGGCTCTTCCTTGGCTTCTTGTAGCAATTTGGCTATTGGCATTGCTAATTGGATCGGGAAGACAACAACCTTGCCATAAACTAGCTCAAAAGGTGATTTCCCAGTGGATCGTTTAGGCGTTACACGGTTAGCCCATAGAGAAAACTTGAGTTGGGAGTCCCAGTTCTTTTGATTTTCAATGATGGTCTTCTTTAGAACCCTCACCAAAGTTTTATTTGAAGACTCAGCCAAGCCATTCCCTTGAGGGTTGTATGTAGTGGAGTGTCCAATAATGATATTGAATTTATGGCAAAAGTTGGTAAACTTGGCAGATTTGAAGACCTGTGCATTATCAGTGATAATTTTAAAAGGACACCCAAAGCAGGATAGTATATTCTCCTCCATGAATTTTATCACCACTGAGTTAGAAGCATTTCTATTCGGGATAGCCTCTTACCCACTTGGTGAAATAGTCAGTGGCTGTTAAAATGCATTTGTGTTGGCCACTGGATGGTGGGTTTATTTCTCCAATGAAGTCCAATCCCCACTGTCTAAAAGGCTCCTCTATGTGCACAGGAATCAGGGGGAGAGGAGCAAACTTTTGTATTTCAACAAACAATTGGCATTTCTGGCACGACCTGACTTGGGAATACACATCTCCAAACAACCTGGGCCAGTAGAATCCTGCCTTAAGGATTTTATCTGCTATTGTCTTCCAATTCTAGTGTCCTCCACAGGCTACCCCGTGGGAATCCTCAATCACTTCATGGGTTTCTCCCTCCACCAAACATAGCAGTATTAACCCAACTGGGTCCTTCCAGTAGAGCAGTCCATTGGATATAATGTATTTCTGTCCCTGCAATCTCAGACTCTGGTATTTAGATCTATCCAGTCCCAGTGGACATCTTCGGAATAAGAGGTAATGAACAGTGTTCTTATAGCTGGGCGATCTCTCATATTTGGCATAGATCTTCTACTCAACAGTTTTAATTCCGCTCTGGTGATCCTTTGATCTGCCTTCCTCTGTGATCAGGCTTATCCCTAGAGCTTGGCAGTTGGATTAAAATAAAATCTTGGCCAACCCCTGGTTGTTGATGAGTTTGGTAGGCTTTATTTCTAGCTCATATTCTTGTATTTTAGCTATCCCCCTGCATCTCTTTACTTCGCTGTCTCCTTGCACCAGGATGTCCTTGACTGCAGTTGTTGGGACGAACGCTGTGATTCTTGATTGCAACACATACATATGAATGACTTCAGTGCCTTGACCAGTGCACAGGCCTGTGTCTCCAATATATTGTATTTCAGCTCAACATCCTTTAGGACTTGGCTGAAAAAGGCATTGGGCGGCTCATAACCTTCTTTATTTTTCTGTAATAGCACAACAACGATAGTATGTGGAGAGGCGAAAGAGATGATGTAGAACGACACTAAATAGTCGGGGTTGACTAGCATGGGGGCCTCAACCAAAGTTTCTTTGGTTCTAGTGAAAGAATCACGGGGACAGAGCTTCTTTTGACTTCATTCTCCTTCTTGAGCATGTCTGTAATACCTTTGACTATCTCAGTATAGTTGGGTATGAATCGCCTTAAGAAATTTAAGGCTTGGACTTCTTTCTTCTTTTTGGGCAAGGGAATTTGGCTGATGGCTTTGACTTGTTCAGGATCAATCTTTACTCCTTCCTACCCTACTATGTGTCCAAGCAGCCTCCCCTCACTTAGGGCGAACTGAGATTTCATAGGATTCAGAGAGAGACCATAAATTCTACACTTTTCGAATGTGCGTTTTAAATGGAGGATATGCTCTTCATCGATCTTAGAAAAGACTATGATGTCATCTAAGTAGACTACCATGAATTTGTTTTGCTCGCTTACGAAAGTTATGCCTATAGCTCTTTGAAATGTGGCCCCTGCATTTATCAACCCGAATGGCATGCGGAGATACATGAATGTTCCCCACGGGTTGGTGAAAGCAGTCTTTTTCTGGTCCTTAGGGTGGTCTGCAACTTGGTTATATTCGGAGAATCCGTCCATCATGGACATTCTGGCTACACCCACTACCTTCTGCAGTATATTATCCATCGGGCGCAGAGAGAAGTTATCTTTTAGAGACCCCTTGTTTATATTTCAAAAGTCCACACAGAGCTTTATCTGTCCATTCTTTTTTCGGACAGGTACCAAATTGGCTACCCACTCAGAGTATCTTAAAGGTACTACGATCTTGGCCTGCAACAACTTCCTTTCCTCCTTTTCAATGGAGGGGAGTAAGAGTGGATTTATCTGTCTGAGTTTCTGTTTGCATGGATTTATCCCACTCTTCAAGGGAATCTTATGCTGAATTATATTAGTATCAAATGATTTCAAATCATTATAAGACCAAGCAAATACATCTTTGTAAGTTTTGAATAGATATAAATACCTTTGTTTTTATTGCAAGGGTATTTCTTTGGATAACCTGATCATCTGGGGTTCCTCCTCTGATCCGATGTTGCAGTGTTCTACTTGCAAGTCCTTCTCATGGGCGATTTGTTTGGAGGCTATGTCATCTTTATTAAAAAGCCTTTCTAGTGGAACAAGTCCACGAGGGATGGTGTTCCCTTTTAGTTGCAAATTTTTTTGCCCAACCACTGTGTCTTTCCACAAAGTGGCTGCTTGTTCTGCTTCTTCTTCTTGATCGATGGTGGAGTGGGCGAACTCCCCTACGAATTCTATGAATCTTTTCACCTGCTCGTCATCTTCGAATACCTGCCAATGTTTGACATTATCAGGTATTGAAGGCTTGTGTCTGACTACTATTTCATATCTGAGGATTGAATTCTGTGGGGGCCTAAAATTGCTTGTAGCTACCACAAGAGAGTCAGCGATCTTGTTTTCTTCCCTGGGCGTAAACTGGATGTTAAAAGCCAGGAAGAAATTGTCGATTAAGTCCCACACTTTATTTCGGTATGTCCTTAGCCTGGGGTGTTTGGCTTGGCATGGGTCTGGGATATGCCTTACAACTAGCTCAGAGTCTCCATAGACCGATAGGCATTCAATGTTAATATTTATTGCCGTTTGTAACCCAAGTGGCAATGCTTCGTACTCTGCCACATTGTTGGTTGCCTCAAATTCCAGTTTGAAAGAGAGGGGTATTAGGCTGCCCTCCGGAGACACCTACAATATTCCATCTCCATTCCCATCTTTTGAGTTTGCTCCATCGAAGTATAATTCTCGTATTTTATTTTTAATTACTCGCAAGTGCTCTGACTGTCTTGTTAGGTGTACTGATGTTTCCTGTAGGAAGGCCTCGTCCTCTTCTAGGAACAAATAGGAGATGTCACTATCCTTCCCATGCACTGGGGAGTTTTCTGAGCCTTTAGCTGCGGTCCCGGTTTTCACAAACTGGATTCTCTGTACAACGTCCTTTGCTCACCTCCCAGAGTGGGAATGGTGGCATAAGTCAGATCTAGCTTGATAGTGCCACCCACCTTGAAACCCCAAGATCTGGATAAGAGAATTCCAAAACGAGGAGGGATATCAGCCACCACTATATCCATTACCACCCTTTTCACCACCGGATCCTTTATCATGCCTAAGCATTTGACTCTTTTGGAGTCAAAGGAGTATAGGTCCTTGTATGGTCTGGTGATCTCCAAGCCCAACTGTTCCATTACTGATAATGGCATGAGGTTGTGTGAGGTTCCTGAATCCAACATGCTATTATGCAACAAAAGGTCATGGATCATCAAAGTCACATAAAAAGGTGCAGTAGAAAGATCCAAGTCTTCCACATGCGGCCCAAAAACAACCATGGGCCTCTCCTCTTAGAGGTTCAAACTATCTTGGGTTGGTGCTAAGGTGTCTGGATGCATGAATTGAGAGACTTGGGCTTTGTAATTACGCTTCTTTAGAAGCTCGATCAGAGGAACAAGATTTTTTACCTTTTCTAGTTCCTTCTGGAGATTGAATGTGGGTTGGGCCTTTTCTATATCTCCTCACTCTGTTCTTTCTCCATTCCCGTTGGTAGTTTTAGGCAGAACAGGTGCCTCCTTTTCTGTGTTTCCCTTAGGACCATTGCTTTACTTATCTGTAGAGACTCTTGTCTTGCGTAGGTCAGGATGGAGCTTACCTTTCCCTTTGTTTGGTGTGGGAGGAGCAACTCGGGGAGCACTTCCTTCTTGTTACTCTAGTTCTCTTGACCTCTTCTTTGAATATTTTAGATTATACTTACGTTGGGGCTGTGTTTGCATGAACTCTGCAAACTGTTTGCAATAATAATCCATATCTTCCTCATCTACTGCTGCTTCTTTATCATGACTAGCCTCCTAGTGAGCCATATTCTCATGTTCTTCTTCAGCAAAAGCAGAATATATATTTCCCTGCATTTCCTGTGTATCCGATGATTGTTCGTCGGGACCATCTTCCAAGTGTAAGGGATGAGGGATCTGATCAAGATGTTCCTTTATTTCCCTTGGAAGTAGTTGCAGTCGAGGTCTTCTATATTGCGGGTTATAGCCCCAGTTGTTGATTTGAGCATTTTGTCTGGAGAGGTTATTGTTCTCAATTTCAAGCCTTCCAACCTTTTGTGATAAACTCGTGATGAGTTTGTCTAGATTGTCCCACTTCGGGTCTGATGATTCTCCATCTTGAGCAGAGGAGGATGCCTCTTCTTTCCCTCTTTTGGGTTCAATAGGTTCTTGCTTTACCCTTGACTTCCCCGCCAAGACCAGATTTGCTTCCACTTCGAGAGCATCGATCTGAAGTTGGTCTAGAGTGAGAGACTTCCTTTCTCTCAAGGTAAAACCAATGTCGGACTCAAAAGCTCCCAAGAAAACCACATGAGCTATAGCTGGAGGAGGCCTTATGTTCACTGGCAGGTTATTGTACTGCTTATTGAATCTTTTGATAAATTTTGAAGTATCCTCCTTCGGTCTTTTTCTTATGGCATTAAACTCAATGAGGAGGTACTCATGATTCCTCTTTTCTCCCCATTTCTAGGTGAATGCATTTTTCATCTCCCCCCAGGTAGTGATGGTGGCATTTGGTAGGCCTTTGAACCACTTTTTGGCTTCTCCATCAAGACTTTGTACAAAAAGTCTTATGACACATCCAGCTATTCCACATTCAGGTTCTCAGCAAAGGCACAAAAGGTTTCTACGTGTCTCTGTGCTGTGTTGTCATCTTCCCCATTGAATCTAGGCAGAAGCTTTAGGTAATCTTGGGGCATGACACTTAAGGGCTGAGGTAGATCAGGAGGTGCATATTTGTTTAGCAAAAAGCCTGGAAGAGCCATTTGGATTAGTGGAGGGGTATTAAAATTTGCTCGAGGCACTGGGGTCAAGACCACAGTGTTTGGAGGGGAAGGAGGGTATGTCAGGGCCTTAGGAGTAAGTCCTGAATAGTGAGCAGCAACAGGCTGAGAACTCAATGAGGGAACTTTAAAGGTTGTTGAGATGGTAGTGCAGTCAGGGGGAGTTTTCTCTTTCTAGATTTTCTTGGAAATTAACTTTTCTGGGTTAGATACAAATGGGGCTTTTTGCTGGGAAGTATCTAGGCAAGTATGAGGCCTTTTAAAAGCCAGGGTTATGAATGATAATGAGGGGGGTGTGGAGTCGCCAAGGTGATGTGAATGTAATCAGAACAAACTTTTCTCACCTACACAAAGAGTGTTCAATTTGTCGTATCCCAGGGGTAAAGTCCTTCAATACGTTCCCTGACAATGGTGCCAAAAGATGTTGTAGCTTCCAGAGACAACCTTGGATTGCTTACAAGGCCAGTCCATGGGCACATCTAAATTGGTGTCTCCAATGATTTACAGGAAACTGGAGACATCACTTATGTTCTATATATATATATATATATATATATGTATATAAGAAACGGGCTGGTTCATCTGTCCAGAGAAATAAAACATGAATTTATGGTACTTCCTCACAAGTTTAGATCTTAGAAATATGGATGAAAATAGTGGAAGCCGAGTAATTCAAGGGCTTATAGCGTAATAAGCTTTTGCAGAGCAGATGGGAGAGGACAAAGAGAGGGAGCAACTCATCACATAGAGCATAAGGCTTCAAGAGTTCTACACTTAACACATAGAACTTGAGGCATTAAGGATTTCTATACTTATTTGAGTTACAAGCAGAAATAATGGATGAAGGAGGGGCTGAATGTTATGATTCATGTGTTGTAGATTTAAAGATATGATTTCAATAGTCTACACAAGTATATGCATCAACAATATTGAGACAAGTGAATCATATAATTACAGGCACTTGCATTCACATATCAATACAAATAAATCTATGAGGAAGCTTGAAACATTTCTAGCAGCTGTAATTTGCATGAATACAGAGAGGAAAGATGAATATAAAATGAGATTTAACAGATGGAACACATACTGTAATACTTGAAGGGGGAATCACCACCACATCCTTGATATTTTGAAAAAGATCTGAGTTACAAAGAAAAATTGTCTGAAAATGGCATGTAGTATTTTCTATAGAATTTCTGAACCTTTTCTAAGTCTTGCCTTTCCCTATTTATCTGAAAAGGGGGGAAAACATTCATTACAGTAAAATATCTCTGGCCTAGTCTCCGCTGTTGGGTCGACTAGCTGTCTCAGTCAGAGATGGCTCTGTGGCCCAAAACATTACAGAATTAGAAGCCTCATTGAAAGGAAGGCATGTTACAGGACACAAATTGAAATAAGTAAATAACTAGACAGAAAAGTAAATGAAAAAGTCTTTGTGCCCTTCCTGTGATTACCTTTGCCTCATGCTGTAATTTGCTCAGGATATGGCCTCTTGTGTTGCTCAACTGACCCCGTCGCTTCTGCTTTTACTGCTCGGATGCCTTGTGCTGTGAAGTAGGGGTTGGGTTAGCTATAAGTGCCCATATTTGCGGTCTTTTGCTGTGTAGAGGGATGGGGCTCCATGCTGAGCCATTAATCTTCCTGAGTCTTGGTTACTGCTCCAATGCTGTGCCGTGTTGTATTTAAGTCTTTAGCTGCCGACCCATCTGCCCATTAAAACTCTGCTAGACACTACCAGAGCATTGAAAAGCCTGGTGTCATGTATTATGATGTACCCAAGAGTCCTTTGAACACGGGCCTTTAATACCGGAATAACACGAAACAAGTGCGATGTGACTTCCTTTTAAGCCCTCGTTTGGTGTAGCGCGCTTATCTCCGTTGTGTTCATTTAACCACAGGCTGGCACCAGGGCCTTAACCTTTCAGGCGCTAAGGCCTTCAGACCTGTGTCTCGGGGCCTGTTTCCTTTGTAACGTAAAATCCCGCATATCGACTCTTTACCCTACTTTAACTAAAGCTTCTTCCCTAGACAATTGCGATCGCCGATTTGTGGGATCGGGCCCACCTAGGACATTGCAATGCACTGCAGGAGAGGGGGACCTTTTACCTTTTTCCATAGTGGGGGCCGACAGTCTGGACGTGAAATCCTCTTGAGGTAGAACCACTAAAACATATCGCATTTGGGAGGGTTACCCGCATATTGCAATTGCAGGCTAGGAAGTAGTATCGACGAGGGATAGAACTTACACTTTGTGCGATCGCCGATGTGCGGGGTTACGTCATCGTTGCCACATGTCACCCGGAAATGGCCCTGTTGACCACTATGTGTCAGCGACCCATAGCAGTACACCCCGTTTTTTCACAAAAGGGATAGCGCCTGATTGATGTGTCCGTGCCGTTCAGCTATCATCATCAGGCTGATCATCATGTTATAATATAAACCCATTCTGCATATATATGATGTAAATAATCTCAGCAGATCCATGTCATGTATGTAATTGCCTAGGTAAACCTTCTTTTCTGGTGATGATCTACATTCTGGGAGGTTTTTTGTCTCACTGATCCATTCTCGGATGGTTGACAAAGTTTTTCTTAAGTCTGACCTCAGAGCTGGAATGGATTTTGTCATTGGGATCTTAGGCGAGTCCTAGTGTTCTAGATCGAGTCTATGTAAAAGTAATTTGGGAAAAATCCTAACTATTTGTTTAGGTTATTTTATTATAAATTGCTTATTCTGCTGGATTAAATTTATGTCGCAGTAATGGGTAGTCTGTGAGGGTTTATTACAAATGGGTTTTCCCCCTTCTGATGTAAAGAATATGAAAATCATGATGTAAAGTGTCTTGAGGGTTGGAAAAATAATTTATCCCCTCATGTTAATTAATTAAAATTTTCGCCAAAAATTAATTAATATCCGAAGCCAGAAATTTAATTAATTCTAGGTCAAAGTCAAAGTCAAAGTTTTGGGGAAATTAACTCAAAATTTTAATTTGAGTTAATTAAAATGCATTTAATTGAAAAATTTGAATTTCCCCAAATATTTGAATATTTCGACGGATCAAATTAAAAGGAATTTTAATATTCATCAACGGTCGATATCGATTTGACGAGGATCACTCGAACTAATCGTTGGTGGATTTATCTTTAAATAGGAAGTCATTCGTCAGTCAATTCATTCGACCTTTGAGTCATGTGCTTAGCGAAAAGCTCTTGTGTAATCTTTTTCTTGGATAATAAAGAAAGACTTTGGGGTTAAGTTTGCTAGTGTTATTCTTCATGGGAATACTGTAAGATGTGTTGTTTTCATGCATAATTTTTTTCTAGCCATTGATGATAGCTTCTAAAGAGTGATTTGAGTATAGGTATTTTGCTTAGTTGCTGGGGTTTGAATAATAATCTAAATTTTGAACGTAATAACAGGTAACTCTATTTGTTTGAATTTTATTATTATTTTCTCGCTTTATTTTTAATGGCTGGAGTGAGCTTTGCAGGGAAATCTTGATTTTAGATCCTTGGGTGTTAGGAGAAGTTTCTAGTTGGACCAGCCAACTCCCAATCGGTGTTTTCTAAAGAGCTCAGTAAAATTAATCTCGGGCTTATCATAAAATTTTTTGTTGGTGATGCAAGAAGGGTTTCGAGCTAGCACCTCATAAAAATTTAATTGTGTGTGGGAAATTGATAGCAATGTTGCATTAATCATTATCGGGATAATATTGGCACGAGGAAAAAATCGGAATTATCGGGAAATAATAGGAAGCAATCGGGAAAAAATCGTTTGGTACAAAAATATTCATTTTTTTTTAATATCTAAACCATTTACAACATAAAATAAATACATTGACACATAAATATGATAAAAAAACTAATATATAAGATGTTTAATATAATTTCTAGTGCTAAAATCACACATAACATTGAATCATGTCCTGAATAGTAAGTCCTGACTCCTGAGTCCCAATCCAGCCTCAAAATATCAACAAAAAATATAATAATGTATCTCATCATGTCATAATGTCATATACAATAAAATGAAGAAAATAACTAAAGTCTAATCCTATTGATTTCCTCTGCCCCTCTTGCGAGAAAATGCCACAACTTTCCCTTTCCCTCTAGATGTAGATGCTGGTGTTGGTGGAGTTGGTAGTGGAGTCTGCTATGCTCTAGAAGCTGAAGAACTAGAAGTAGGAGCTATAGGAGGTAGACAACATCCTCTACTAGTGGCAGGGGTAGCCTAGGCAGGTGGTGTCACTTGGAAACATTACAATCTCCCAATCCTGAAATCCTGAAAAACTGATAAGTCTGCTGCATTTTGAACGAAATCTAAAATTCTACTTTCTCCATATGAAATCCAATGAGGCCGGAACCACTCTCAAACATCTTGAGTCATTTCATGGGAATGCTAAAAATTTAAGTAAAAGGATGAAAATGAAGATTAAGGAGAATGTCACTTTTACTTTAAGAATTTAATATTAGCATGAATAGCGTATCAATACTAGGGCCTAGACTTGATCATTAAGATGCCCCACTCAAAAATTATTTGTTTCTTTAAAAAAAATTTGCATTTCGAACATTTAGCATCCCATAAAACCTCGCTCCCCCGACTATGTAAATGATTTCATAAAAAAAAAAAAAAAAAAAAAAAAAACATTATAAAACCTCGCTGCTGGAGACCCCCACGATAATTTCGATTGTTATCGCAATAATTTCATAAAAATCGGCCAAAAAAATACCCGCGATAATTTCATATAAAAATCACGATAAAATCGTTGTATCGAAAAAATCGCGATAGTTTGAATTTATCGCGATTTTCACAACACTGATTGATAGATCTGGCTGTTGAGAGCCTTAGATTATCAGATCTGGGAGCGGAGTTGGATTCATATTCCTCAGATTTGATAGATCTACCATTCTTGTGCAGTTTGGAAATTCTGTAATTATTTTCTAACATGAGTTTTTGTGGGTTTTAGTTTTTATCATTGTATATATCGTTTGGGTGTTTCTTGTTGTCGTGCAGCGACAAATCCAAGGAGAAAATTTGTGCAGAATTCAGATCTAGCCCCTGGAGGGTAAGATCTAGATCTCTGGGGGTTTATCAACGTAATTTTCCGGGGATATTATTCAATTTTGTTACAGTCCAAGGGTTTAAAAATTTTTAGATCTAGAAACTTTCATGAGGGCTTCAGGAATAAATTTGCAGTAAAAGGATTTAAGATTTTAATCAGAACTTTTGGAAATATTTTAAAAGGTTTTCTGACTACCATTTGTCTGCATTTTTCGATCTGCTGATTGGGTTTTCGATTTTCTGCTGTATTTTTCTCCTCTAGAAAATTTCGAAATCTTTTTGTTACCTGCGTTTTTAGGGTTTCTGGAAAAATTCGATTTTTTTTGTGATGCAACCTTCTTCCTTGCTGCTGCATTTTCCTCCATTTCTGCAAGCAAACACCACTGCCATTTTTTTGCTGCTTATCTCCTTGCTCGGCCTCTCTAACCTGCGGCTTCGTTATCCTCTTTACAGGTCCATACCCATGCCTCCATCACATCACAGTTTCTCCCTCCGCGTTACCTACTCCCAACTACTTCTTCGAAATCGTAGTCCTTTTCCCTACAGCTTCCTCATCGCTGCTCCCTCAACCATCTCTTTCGCTCCTGTCTACGTCCCTTTGCGTTCTCTCCTCCGTCCAGCCCGCAACCCTAAAACCCCTGTTCGCTGCATCTCTTTGCTCTGTCAAGCCACTTCCCCTCCGTTGATGCCAAGCTCCTCGCTGGCTTCACTTGCATCCATTGCTGTTGCCTGTCTGCTAACCTTCTCGCCTTTCATCACTGCTGCCCGTCTGCTAACTTTCTCGTCTTTCATCGCTGCTGTCGTTCCAACCTTCCGCACTCCAACTCTCCTTTTCGCTGCCATCCAAACCTCCATAACTTGCAAACATAAACTCTCATTCGACTTTCTTTTTATTTTTTATTTCGTTTGAATTGTATATGCATTAGGGTTAGCGTAATTTTTATGTTTCATTTGAAATTCGATTTGGTTTTGATTTTTTTTTGATTTGATTTTGATTTGCTTTATTTTTGTTTTGGTTGACATTTCATTTGTTTTATTTTAATGGTTTTGTTTTGCATTTTATTTTATATATTTTTGATTTCATTTCTTTTACTTTCCTTCATTTTATTTTTGATTTTGCTTAATATATTAAAAACCCTAAAAAATTAAAAAATTAAAAAATCTAAAAACATTAAGAATCTAAAAAATAAAAAATCTAAAACATTAAAAAAGCTAAAAAATAAAAAAACATTAAAAATTAGAAAAAACTTGAAAAATATAAAAAAATTAAAAGTTTAAAATTTAAAAAACTTCATTTTTGTGACTTAAGATTACTATAGAATTAAATTAAAAGAGGATTTGCGCTAATACATTAAAAATTTTAATGTGGCCCAT
Source organism: Pinus taeda (assembly GCA_000404065.3). Classification (NCBI taxonomy): domain Eukaryota; kingdom Viridiplantae; phylum Streptophyta; class Pinopsida; order Pinales; family Pinaceae; genus Pinus; species Pinus taeda. The sequence goes on from APFE030895434.1 coordinate 79,587, forward strand.
GGCCCATTAAAATTTCGATTTATTAACCCTTTTAATTTACCTTTGTCACATTAAAAATTTAATCTCTTCATTTTAACACATTAAATTAATTTCCTAAGGAATAATTAAATTGTTCATCTAAAATCCCTTGGTGTCCTTTCGTAGTGATTTCTCTATTAGCAATTGCGATTAATGTTTTAAAAAATTATATTGCCTATTGGAAAATTTTTCTGGATTTGAATTCTTAATGAAAATTATTTTAAATATGGAATAAATTATTTTAAATCTGGAATATCCTGCATGTTAAAGTGCATTCACACTTAATTGTTCATGATCGTCGCTTTGCCACATTACAAATCGCTTTGGTAACTTGTTTTTATTTAGTCTTAGGTTAATTGAATATAAAGACACTGGTCTATAATCATTTCTATTTTGTGGTTGTGTCTTAGTTGTACTAGTGTTTAATCTATTCATCTCAGTTAATCAGGGCTCATTTACATTCATCAAGTTATCCATCTTTAAGTCTCTTAGAGCCTGTGTTCCACAAGCCTAGACACTTTGTGTGACAACAGGGCCCATAAGACCCCTGAAAACGTTGAAATTGAGTGACACGTGTCATCTGCCATGTCAGCATCCGTATTGCAACGTGTCCTCCATACTGCCATGCCATTTATGACGTTAGCTGCCCTATCAGCTCTGAGGACCAATCTATTCCGCCATGTGCCCCCCTGTAGGAGAGAGAAAAAGGCCTACCCGACCTTGTTTTCACATGCATTTCTTTTGTTAATGAATTTCGGCTCTCCTCGATGATTTTGCACTAAATCGCAATATCGCAACCCCACAAGGTTTTTGGGGGGGTAGCCCCTCTGTTCCTGTGATCCTGATAATGCGGGATTTCCTAACGCCGAAATGTCGTACCACCGTACCGCCACGTGGAGGAAAGGGGGCCACCCGCTCTTGTTTTTCATGCATTTCCTTTGTATATGGTTTGCGGCCTTTCGTGGGACTTTTACATTGTATTACAGAATTGGTCCCCGTAAGGTCTATTGAGTTAGAACCATGCCGATCCACCGATATTGCGGGATTTACCGTATTTTGCCACGTGGAGTGAGAACGAGGCGACCCTACCTCTGTTTTTCATTGAGTTTTAGTGTAAATCAACGTCTGCCCTCCCCGACGCTTTAACACTATCGACGATTCTCCCCCTCGCAATTCCTTAAGGATGGCCCATCAGGTATTGCGGGGACCATGCTGGATGCGGCACTGTTGTGATTGCGGGATTGTGGGGTATCCGAAAATTGCTCATCGGGACCATGTGCGAGATGCATAACTGCTATGACTGTGGGACTGTGGGGTTGCCGAGATGCAGGATGTGGGACCTGCAGGATGCATATCGGTGTTCGGCACTGTGAAACATTGATAACCATAAGTGTATGCCCTAGGACTCTGCCGATTTGCCAATAATGCGGGAATTGTGGGATGCGGGATTTCCCATCGCTGATGTGCTGATGCCACATGGAGGAGAGAGAAAGGGGGCGGCCGGCCTTGGTTTTGTTTCGCATTTCCTTTGCTAACTCTTTTTGGCCTCCCTCGACGATGTTACACTACATCGTAGAATTGGCCCCCGCAAGGTCTTTAGAGTGGCAACCCTTTGCTTTGTCGATATGTCGATAATGCGGGATTGCGATGTACGTGGCTCATTGTGCCTGGGGCCCCCGATATGTGATATTTGCCCTCATAATTAGTCATTTTCTTGGTTTTCAAGGTTTTCCAAGTGTGATCTTCAACATGCTCTAAATTCCAATCCAGAAATCCTTTGTTGGATTTCTATATACTATTGGAAAGCTCTTTCTGAGCACTAGGCAATGGAGTGTTGAAGTTTCTAAGTCTAACAATTAGAAACCCTCCATTTACTTTTTGATTTATTCCTTCCTACTTGTTCTGATTAATTAACAAGTTATTTACCATGTAAATACTGAAAATAAACACAGGTACATGCTCAACACATTACAGATCATCAACTGAAGGAAACAGAAACAAGCACTCAAATGACACCATTATTTGTGGACTAATGTCCCTGGAAAAACCCAATGCGGGAAAATTGGTGCAACTATCTGAGGGTTTGATTTATTAAGTAGTTTCAAAATACAATATGGGTGCCAAATACGACTCACCCAACAGAGAAAAATGTCTGCAATACCACCTCTCCTTCGGAGACAGATGCTCCGGCTGAAACCCTGGATAAACACTCCGGCAACTCCTTAGCGCCAATCTGCCCCACGAAAAACCCCAGCGTCAGCTTCTAGGGATTGCATCAGCCTCTTCTGCCCTCTGCGTCAGCTTTCCCAGCAGTTCCAGCAGTTCCCGACAGTTTTGGCGGTTCTCGGCAGTTCTGACTTCTGCCCTCTGCGTCAGCTTTCCCGACAGTTCTGACAGTTCCGACTGTTCCCGGCTATTCCGGCTTTTGCCCTTTGCATCAGCTTTCCCGGCAGTTCCAGCAGTTCCCGACAGTTTCAGCTTCTGCTCTCTGCGTCAGCGTTCCCAATAGTTCCGATAGTTCTCGACAGTTCCGGCTTTTGCCCTCTGCGTCAGCTTTCCCGGTAGTTCCAACAGTTCCAGCTGTTCCTGACAATTCCAACTTTTGCCCTTTGCGCTAGCTTTCTCGGTTGCTGTGCTGATCCTCACGGCACTATCTCTACCTCTCTACTTCTGTATTCACTGCCCCTCAGTTGCAACTCCAGATCACTGTATCAACTTTCTCAGCGAATCCAACCCTAGAAAGTCGAAATCTTGATCTCTCGGTGTGTTCGCCAAGTGACCTTCAAGCCTCCTCTTATACTTTTATCGTTGACAAATCAACGGCTGAGATTAAGTCCCTAATCAACGGCTAAGATTAGATATGGCTTGATCCGTGACTTTTGGACCATTCTAACACAGTTTTGTATTAATTCACATTAATATTTTAATTTCCTTAAGTTTAGACTTAGGGACTTCATTAAAAATATTAATCATTTTAATATCTCCTAAACTGTTTAGAATCTACCCAAACCCTTTCTGGGTATTGGAGATCTCATGTGCCTTAGCCTCTCCAACATATTTCGTGGCTAGAGCACATCCGATGCTACCCCAAATCAACACTCCCTCTTAGCAAGGACTATGCTCTAGCAATACTCCTTACTGAGTATTACTCTGATCATCCGACATCGGTCCCTGATGCTAGGCATGCTGCTCATCATCTGTACTGTTGCATCTCGTACTGCCACCCATGGCTCTGCCATTGCCATTGCTGCATCTATACAACAACTCCCTCTGCATCCATGCTGCTGCCCATGGCCCTGCCACTGCTACTGCTGCGTCTGCATTGCATCCTCTCTCATCATGCTACATCGTGCTGCCCCCATAGCACCGCCACTGCTAACTGCTGCATTGCAACTCATTTACCGAGAAGTAAGTAACTGATCTCCCAACTTTGACATCTCTGTCACACTAGAGACACTCCCAATGTTGAAGCTCCCTCTGTCGCTGACAAGTGCTCCCTCTCTGACCTTTGCACTGCTGCAACAACTCCCTGCATCTATCATCGTTGCACACCTCTCTGTGCCATCCAACATTGGTGCAACATTCCCGTGCCTCTCGCATTGTTGCAGCTTTCTAGCCTTGCGCTGTCCTGGGAATCTTGCACTGTAGCTCTCTCTGCCGCTCCATCCTCATCCGTCTCTTTTGACATCCGCCAGTCCTGCTACTCCTCTTCGAGGCTCCCATAGCCAGGTATAATCCAACAGGTTGGGTACCTCGAGGATCCTGCCGCTCATCTTCCGTAGTCCTCTTGACTATAGCTCGATGTCTCCCCAGTTTCGCTCAAGTGGTGTGTGCGCACTCATGGCATAGTCATTGTCTGTCTCCACTTCCTTCTCTGCCCTTGCTGGCGTTGCCTTGGTCTCGGAAGCCTCTCCCTTGCTCTTCTTCCTTGAACACTGGGTCACATAATGACTCAGCTCCCCACAGTGGAAGCATTTGATCTTGGAGAGGTCCGTCTTCTTTTGCTTTTCTTGCTTACCCTCAGATGCTAGGACAACATCCACCTCCTCCTCCTTCTTGATTCTGGTCCCCTTGCTACTGATTCCCGTCTTGGTCACCCCCTTGATCTCTTCTTGGCAAAGAGCCGCCCATGTTTCCTCCCAATCTGGAAGGGTCGCCATGCCCAGTATGCTCTGGACAAACACCTCCCAATCTTCTGAGACTGCATTCAGGGCTGTTCTTAGCATCAACTCTGGATCTAGTGTGGCCCCTATGGAAGTCAGCTGATCTTGGATCTCCTTCAATCGACCGAGGAAGGTGTCAATCTGTTCTCCCTTTTGCATCTGGTATGATCGCAATTGATTTTTTAGGAGCGTCTTCCTCTGCACAAAAGTATATTGATACAACTTGGTCAGGGCCTCCCACATCTCTTGTGCCATATTCTTCTCGGCAATATGTGGTACTATATGATCCTTGACCCTGTCAAGAATGATACTCTTGGCCCTCGCCATTGCTTCCTCATACTTGTCATTATGAGCTGGGTCAACTGGGACCGCTATCGTCTTCAAGGCAAAGTGCTTGACACGATTTCTGTTAAGTATGGATAAGATTCTGGCCTTCCAGACTACGAAGTTTGACGCTCCATCCAGTTTGTCTTGGTCTCTTACTCCATGTAGTGCCATTCTGCTGCTCTTCTACTTCCCTCCTTGAAGTTCTCGATTTGACTCCCTCTTAGCCTCGATTTCCCTCCTAGAAATCCTTCTACTGATGTCGAGATGCCCCCTACTCTGATCGTTTGTGCAACCGCACCACTAATCCAGATTTTTCGGCTAGAAACCCTTGATAACAATTCCGTCCTCCTTGGCCTTGCCCTGTTAGGTACTGTTCTGACAACAGTACCCCACCAGCTCCACTTTGCAACTTATCCACAGCCTCCTAAAATCCACAACCTGAAGGTGAGAGCTCCTAGGCTTTGCGCAGTCCCAACACTGGCAAACTAGCTCCGTAAGCCAACTGCGTCAGCCCTCCTGACCTCTGTGTGGCTCTGCATGAGCCTGCCTTTCCTCCCTCAGTCTTTGTGCATCCTCTTCTTCGCCCGAACTTGATGACGCAGGCACTACGTCACCCCTTCCTTGCTGTTTCGCTACTAGGAACAACTTCTGTCGCTCGGGACAACTGTTTTCTTTTGCTGCTGCTCTGCTCGGCTGATGTCCTCAGTTCTCCTGTGGTCTGCAACCATGCTTTGATACCATGTTGAAGTTTCTAAGTCTAATAGTTAGAAACCCTCCATGTACTTTTTGATTTATTCCTTCCTACTTTTTCTGATTAATTAACAAGTTATTTACCATGTAAATACTGAAAATAAACACAAGTACATACTTAACACATTACAGATCATCAACTGAAGGAAATAGAAACAAGCACACAAATGACACCGTTATTTTTGGACTAATGTCCCCGGAAAATCCCAGTGCAGGAAAACCGGTGCAACTATCTGAGGGTTTGATTTATTAAGTAGTTTCAGAATACATTCTGGGTGCCAAGTCCGGCTCACCTAACAAAGAAAAATCTCGACAGTAGTACCTCTCCTTTGGAGATAGATGTTCCAGCTGAAACCCCAGATAAAAACTCGGCAACTCCTCAGCTCCAATTTGCCCTGCAAAAACCCCAAGCGTTAGCCTCTAGGGACTGCGTCAGCCTCTTTTGCCCTTTGCGTTAGCTTTCCCGGCAGTTCCGGTAGTTCCGGCTGTTCCCGACAGTTCCGCTTCTGTCCTTTGCGTCAGCTTTCCCGACAGTTCCGACAGTTCCCGACAGTTCCGACCGTTCCCTGCAGTCCTGGCTTTTGCCTTCTGCATCAACTTTCATGGCAGTTCCGACAGTTCCCAACAGTTCCAGCTGTTCTCGGCAGTTCCGACTTCTGCCCTTTGCGTTAGCTTTTCCAGCTGCAGCGCTGATCCTCTCGACACTATCTCTGCATCTTTGCTTCTGTATTCACTGCCCCTCAGCTGCAACTCCAGATCACTCTCTCAACTTTCTCAGCAAACCCAGCCCTAGAAAGTCGAAGTCTTGATCTCTCGGCGTGTTCTCCAAGTGACCCTCAAGCCTTCTCTTATACTTTTGTCGTTGACAAATAAATGACCGAGATTAAGTCCCTAATCTACGACTAAGATTAGATCTGGCTTCATCCATGACTTTTGGACCATTCTAACACAGTTTTATATTAATTCACATTAATATTTTAATTTCCCTAAGTTTAGACTTAGGGACTCCATTTAAAAATATTAATTATTTTAATATCTCCCAAACTATTTAGAATCTGCTCAAACCCTTTCTGGGTATTGGAGATCTCATATGCCTTAGCCTTTCCACCAAATTTCGTGGCTAGAGCACATTCGTTGCTACCCCAAATCAACATGGAGAGGGTGTGATTAAGCTCTGAGATCTTCTATGGTTGGGAAGGTGGCTCCAAACTTCATTCTCTTGGGCAAACCTTGACCAATTAAAACCCACAATGCAGTGAGTGACAACACGCTAATTCACCCCCCTCACCTCTCTCTCAAGTGTGACTTTTGGGCCAACAATATTTTCGATTCAGAGATGATCTTTTGCACTGGGTGCCATTTTGGTTGTGCACCCTCACATGCTATATAAATAAGATCTTTTGCTTATTTGCGATAAATGGTTTGGATTCATATGGATGCACATGAATATATATTTGTTTTTCTTTAAAATTTGAATACACATTTTTGGTTAATTGTTTTTTTTGGTTTGGTTTCAATTTAGTTTTAACTGGTTCTTGTTTTGGGGGTCAACTGGTTTGATCAATGGTTCATTTCAAAAGCAGCTTGTTGAGTTATCCTATTTTATATCGTTCAGGTCTAAATTAGAGTTCGACAACAATTAGGTTTGTTTCTAATTCATTTTTTTTTTGATAATATTCCAATAAGTTTTGCCATTAAATTCGACTATAGTCAATTGACACAGACACACATACTATGATATAGTTAAAAATATATAAATAAATATTAAATGTTATTTATTTAATTGATATATTTTTAATTATAACACAATATATATGTGTGTTATAATTAAAAATATGTCAAATAAATAAATAATATTTAATATTTAATTATATCATAATATGTGTGTGTGTGTGTGTCAATTGACTATAGTCGAATTTAATGGCAAACCTTATTCGAATTTTATTGAAAATTTTGAATTCAAAACAAACCTATTTGTTGTCTAACTCGAATTCAAACCCGAAAGATGTAAAATAGAATCACTGAATAAATTGCTTCTCACTCAAAACGACATCTCCGCATCGAAAGGTGTTCAATCAACTAGTGTGTGTGTGTGTGTGTGAATTGATTATAGTTGAATTTATTGGCAAACTTCATTCAAACCTTATTGAAAATTTTGAAATTGAATCAAACCCAACTATTGCCAAACTCGAACTCAGACTCAAATGATATGACAAAGGATAACCCAATAAAGTGCATCTCATTCAAAACTACATCTCCTCATCAAAAGGTGTTCAACCAATAGATAGAGGCTCCCTCTTCAAGGCATCATCATTAACTGAACCCATTTCATCACTACATGCCATATGAAGGGGACATCATGAGGCTAGGGCATAACATCATCATCTAGAGAAGTGTACCATCCCCTCTAGAGAGGTCTCAAGACATCATCACCATCAAAACTTCCCTTGATTAGGGAAACATACATCAAGAAGGTGTAATGTCAGCCTGGGGGTGTCCTATAATCTCTAGGGCACATCAACTCTTTATGCAACACCCTATTTTAGATGAATAACTTTTCAAGTCCTAGAGGGAGAGGAGAGTGTCATCAACAATTTTGGATTCATTGCAAGGTCAACGCTTCACAAAAGGTGGTCAATGTCCTTGTTTTGGTAGTTGGAATAGTCATCAAATGGGGCAGATGCCTCCTCTGAAGTGTTGGAGAAGCATTATACAATTGCTCAAGGGATGACGTGTAGATGGGAGCAAGCATCTGAAACATATGTGATCGAGTGAGATCAACATCACAGGTACAAGAACCATAGATGTGTCATAGTGGACCATATTTAATGTGAAAGGCATTAAAGTACTTCACACAAGCATCATCTTCAAGTGCCTTTCTAACTTATGATTTGTAAGCAAGTTACCATGCTTAGATATGGGAGGGTTATGTCAAGGCCCTATTAGGTGCTTCTAATGCTAAGAGGAGGAACAATTCCTAGGCCGACCCATCAATCAGTAGTTGCAAGTGGTCAATGACATGTATGGGGCTTACTTCATGGGGGATGCTACCATCCTTGTACCCGTTATGAAATTCCATCATTCTTGAGTGTTATAATATGGAGGAGCAATTGTGGGAATTGAATTGCCCCTTTCCTTGACCTATTTTTATTACCTCTGTTGTACGCAATTTTTTTCCTTTTCTTTCTTTTTCTTTTGCATTTTCAGCTTGGGTTGCAAGCTTTAATTGATTCATCATTGAACCCTTAAAGATGAAGCGTTTCATTGTTCATCGAGGTTGTGATAATCAAAGTTTCCTTTATTTAGATAGTTCATGCATTAGCTAGGAACTGGGTGAGGGCTAGTGAGGGGGGTAGAGCTCATGTTAGGCTTTTGTCCACACACTTTCATTTCTCCTTGCTATTTTTTTGCATTTTAACATCATGGCACATGCTTTTTATTTTCTTTCTATTGCATTAGCCTCTTAGGGCAAAGTTTTTGGGCCCCTACTCAAGGATGAGAAAAATAGGGTTCAATACTAGTGACAAGTAACAATTAACTTGAAGATGGGACATGGATATAAGGGAGAAATGGATAAATTTAAGTATGGATTACCTTGAACACACAACATTAATCAATGCCTCTTATCTGTGCCATTCTTGGACAGTGGAAAGAAAGGCTTTAAGGAAGGTTACATTGGACTAGAGGCACAGGATAACCCCCAAGGTGATGTATGGGACAAGAATACAATCAAAAGTGGTGTATCATCCAATTCAACTTGTGATCCATACTAGAATGCCCTTAAACATTAGATGAAAGCACTTGATTGTAAAGATGGTTAATGTACTGAATATTTGATGACCCTCTTTTTTCAGATGAGTTGGTTAGATGTAATAAAGTTGACTAAAGCATGGATGGGAGGCTTTTGGGCTAGCTATTTGTGGATTATAATAGGGCCGTTGGCTTGGTAAGTGGAAACATTAGGTGAAATTTTTTCTCCTAGGAGTTATCCTCTTGGGTGGGAAGCATTTGGCTCCAACTTGTGGACATGATCTCACAGTAGAGTGCATGATCCATGTGTTCAAATGAAGAGTGCATGAGGATCTCAATAGTATTTTTCACTCATCTACCCGTTACCTTTCTTTTTTTAACAATGTTAGTTATTTGATTTCATTCCAAAAAAGAAGGCTAAGGCCCGTGGTACATTGTTTCATACATGCGGGAGTTTTTCTAGGCTTAGAGTTCCTTGCTTGCAGTTTCTTTCTAGTACAAAGAGAGGGCTAAAACCAATGAATCCTATTGCACTAATTGCATATATTCTAACAAACCGGTACAACAAAAAACTATATTTACATTTCATGAGACTCTTTTGCAAATAGGCGAATTGCTGGAGCAACTTGCTGTAGGCTGTGGTTATCCTTGATGTCCCTGGTTGATGGATTGTTCTTTTGGCTGAGGGAGGGCTTCATTACAATTGTTGGTCTCTAAGTATTTTGCAGTCTTCCTTTCCAAGAGTGAGAGAGAATATTCCAGCATTCCAACGCACCCGTGATGACCATCCACAACCTCTTGCAAAGATGATAAGACGTGTTCAATATGGGAGTAGCGATGATCCGATTTGCTGAGAGTCTCCTTGAGTGAGGCTATTGAGGCGAACAAAAAACCATGCTTAGATTGCCATTTTTCACTCCATTGCTTCTAGAGAGTTTTAACTTGCTCCAACTCAGCCTCGAGGGAAGCACAATGTGGGCATGAGGAATTTGATGCCATTGTTGAAGTTTCTAAGTCTACCAGTTAGAAACCCTCCATGCACTTTATCTGTTTCATTCCTACCTACTTGTTCTGTTACTTAACAAGTTATTTACAATGTAAATATTGAAAATAAACACTAGTGCATGCTCAACATATTATAGATCAACAAATGAAGGAAACAGAAACAATCACACCAAATGACACCATTATTACACCAAATGCAACTATCTGAAGGTTTTCTTATTGAGCAATATTAGAGTACAATCTGGGTGCCAAATCCGGCTTACCAAACAGAGAATTTCCTTGGCAGTAGTACTTCTCAGTTTGAGACAAATGTCTCGGCTGAAAACCCAGATAAACCCTCCGGTAGCGCCTCAGCTCCAATCTGCCCCAAAAACCCCAACATTTGCTTTTCTGGATTGTGTTAGCCTCTCTTTGCCCAACGCTGGCCCTGCGTCATCCTGAAAGGGTCTACTTCAGCCTCAGGAGGCCCTGCATTAGCCTTCTGGCCCTTTGCGTCAACAACGCTGGCCTCTCTAAAGCACTGCGCAGCTCCCAACTGCCTGTGCGTGAGCCTCGGCTACTACTGCGTCACTCTCTTTGGCTCCTGCGCTGCTCTCCCGACACTATTTCTGCCTCTCTGTCTCTCTGTACTCAATGCCCCTCGGCTGCAACTCCAATCACTGGTTTTATCTCTCTTAGCAAACCTCGCTCTAGAGAATAGAATGACTGATCACTCTGGTGTGTTCTCCAAGTGACCCTCAAGCCTCCTCTTATACTTTTCTCATTGACATATCAACGACCGAGATTAAATTCCTAATCAACTGCTAAGGTTAGATCTGACTTGATCCATGTCTTCTGGACCATTCTAACACAGTTTCATATTATTTCACATTAATATTTTAATTTCCCTAAGTTTGGACTTAGGGACTCCATTAAAAATATTAATTATTTTAATATCTCTTGAATTGTTTAGAATTTGCCCAAACCCTTTGTGGGTATTGGAGATCTCATGTGCCCCAATCTTTCCACCAAATTTCGTGGCTAGAACACATTTGATGCTACTCGAAAGCAACACTCCCTCTTAGCGAGGACTGTGCTCTAGCAATACTCCTCACTGAGTATTACACTGATCATTAGGCATTGGTTCCTATGCTAATGCTAGGCCTGCTGCCCACCATCCTCTGCACCACTGTATCCTGTACTGTTGCCCATGGTTCTGCCATTGCCATTGCTACGTCTGTACGACAACTCCCTCTGCATCCGTGCTGCTGCTGGTCCTTTCTCCCAGCTCTGCGTTTGCACTACACCACCTCTCATTATGTTGCATTGTACTGCCCACTGCTGCACTGCAACTCAGTTACTGAGAAGTAAGTAACTAACCTCCCTGCTCTGACCTCCTTATTGGGCTAGAGACCCTCGTGATGCTAAAGCTCCCTCTGCTGCTGATAAGTGCTCCCTCTCTGACCTCTGTGCTGCTGCAACAACTCCTAGCATCTCACATTGTTGCACACCTCTCTGTGCCATCTTGCACTGGTGCAACACTCGTGCGCCTCTCGCATTGCTGCAGCCTGCTAGCCTTGCACTGTCTCGGGACTCCTGCATTGTAGCTCTCTCTGTCGTTTCATCCGCATCCGTCTCTTCTCGACTTAGCCAATCCTGCTACTCCCGTAGCAAGGTCTAATCCAAGAGGCTGGGTACCTTGAGGATCCTACCCCTCACCGCCTTTAGTTCGCCTAACTACAGCTTGATGTCTCCCCACTTCTGCTCAAGTGGTGCATGTGCACTCATGGCACAATCATCGTCTGTCAACACTTCCTTCTTTGCCCTTGCTGGTGCTGCCTTAGTCTCAGAAGACTCTCCCTTACTCTTCTTCCTTGGACATTAGGTCACATAATGACCCAAGTCCCCACAATGGAAGCACTTGACCTTGGAGAGATCATTCTTCTTCCACTTTTCTTACTTTCCCTCAGATGCTAGGGCAAGATCTTCCTCCTTGCTTGATTTTGATCCCCTTATTGCTGCTTCCCGCCTTTGACTACTGTCTGATCTCTTCTTGGCAAAGAGTCACCCACATCTCTTCCCAATGTGGAAGTGTCCCTTTGTTCAGTATACTTTGGACAAATACCTCCTAGTCTTCTGAGACAGCATTCAGGGCTGTCCTCACCATCAATTCTTGATCCGACATGGCTTCTATAGCAGTCAATTGATCTCGGATCTCATTTAGTCCTCCGAGGAAGGTGTCAATTGGTTCTCCCTTCTACATCTGATACAACCTCAGCTGATTCTCAAGTAACATCCTTCTCTGCACAGAAGTATGTTGGTATAATTTCTTTAGGGCCTCCCACATCTCATATGCTGTTTCCTTCTCGGCAACGTGTGGCACTACATGGTCCTTGACCCTGTCAAGGATGATGCTCTTGACCCTCGCCATTGCCTTGTCATACCTGTCATTCTCAACTGGGTCGACTGGGATAGAAATCGTCTTCAAGGCGAAGTGCCTAACACGATTTCTGGCAAGTACAGATAAGATTCTGGCCTTCCAGAGTGCGAAGTTCGATGCTCTGTCTAGGCTGTCTTGGTCTCTTACTCCGTGTAGTGCCATGATGCTCTTCTACTTCCCTCCTGGAAGTTCTCGATTTGACTCCCTCTGAGTCTCGATTTCCCTCCTGGAAATCCTTCTGCCGATTACGAGATGCCCCCTACTTTGATCGTTTGTGTAACCACACCACTGATCCGGGTTTCTTGGCTAGAAACCCTCGATAACAACTCCCTCCTCTTGGCCTTGCCTTGTCAGGTACTGTTTTGACTACAATACCTCACCAGCTCCACTTTGCAATGTTCCCACAACCTTCTAAACCCCAACAACTTGAAGGTGAGAGCTCCTAGGCTCTGTGAAATCCTGACACCAGCAACCAAATCTCCTCAGCCAACTGTGTCAGCCCTCCTAGCTTCTGTGTGGCTCTACATGAGGCTCCCTTTGCCTTCCTTAGACTCTGCGCTGCCTCTTCCTGGCTCACCCTTGATGACGAAGGCACTGTGTCACCCTTCCCTTGTGGCTGCTCTGCTAGAAACAACTAATGTGACCTCGGGACAGCTGTTTTCTGCTGCTATTGCTTCGCTTCACTGATGTCCTTAGTTCTCATGTGATCTGCAATCATCCTCTGATACCATGTTGAAGTTTTTAAGTCTACTAGCTAGAAACCCTCCACGCACTTTATCTGATTTATTCCTACCTACTTGTTCTGTTAATTAACAAGTTATTTACAATGTAAATACTGAAATAAACACTAGTGCATGCTCAACATATTACAGATCAACAACTGAAGGAAACATAAACAATCACACCAAATGACACCATTATTTTTGAAGCAGTGTCCTCGGAAAAACCTAATGTGGGAAAACTGGTGTAGCTATCTGAGGGTTTTCTTATTGAGCAATATTAGAGTACAATCTGGGTACCAAATCCGGCTTACCCAAGATAGAATTTCCTTGGCAATAGTAGCTCTCAGTTTGAGACAAATGTCTTGGCTGAAACCCCGGATAAACCCTCCGGCAGCTCGTTAGCTCTAATCTGCCCTAGAAACCTCAACGTCTGCCTTTCTGGACTGCGTCAACCTCTCTCCGCCCAACGCTAGCCCTGCGTCACCCTGAAAGGGTCGACGTTAGCCTTCTGGCCATCTGGGTTAGCAACGCTGGCCTCTCTGAAGCACTGTGCAACTCTCAACTGCTCTACATGGGGCCCTGCGTGAGCCCCGATTGCTACTGCGTCACTCTCTGGGTCCTGCGCTGCTCTCCCGGCACTATCCTTGCCTCTCTGTCTCTCTGTACTCAATGCCCCTCAGCTGCAATTCCAGTCACTGATTCTGTCTCTCTTAGCAAACCTCGCTCTTGAGAATAGAATGACTGATCAGTGATCACCTTGGTGTGTTCTCCAAGTGACCCTCAAGTGTCCTCTTATACTTTTCTCGTTGACATATCAATGACCGAGATTAAGTCCCTAATCAACGGTTAAGATTAGGTCTGGCTTGACCTATGTCTTTTGGACCATTCTAACCCAGTTTCATATTAATTCACATTAATATTTTAATTTCCCTAAGTTTAGACTTAGGGACTCCATTAAAAATATTAATTATTTTAATATTTCCTGAACGGTTTAGAATCTGCCCAAACCCTTTCTGGGTATTGGAGATCTCATGTGCCCCAACCTCTCCACCAAATTTCGTGGTTAGAGCACATCCGATGCTACCCCAAATCAACAGCCATGGAGGAATGTAGGGAGGATAGGGGAATAACATCGGGAGTAGAGGAGATGGGAGAACGTCACTAAGCAAGAGGATGAAGGAGAAAATGATAGAGAAGGTGGGTATTTAAAAAGTTTCGAGATCGGGGAAGGAGGATGGCTTTGGGGTCGAAGTCACTCCATTCAGATGCTTGGATCATTGCAAACTGAGCAAATCTACCAGCAAGGACGCGCAAATCCATTTTGTGAGCTGTAGCTTGCCCTTTAGAGAGTAGTTTATTGATAATTGGACTATGTGCGCTGTCAAATTGGAGGGTCTTCGATTCCTGTTCTGAAAGGAGCATGTCAATTACCATGAATGCACATAATCAATGGTCCTTTCAGGGAACATCTAGGATGCTTATCTCTGCATTGACTCTGGCTTGACCTTGAGGGCACTGACAGGCACGATTTGCTTTGGCATTGTTTTCCCCAAGGATGTGATAGAAGGCGATCTCCTCTAGATATTCCAAATATTGCTGTATTTGGATCATAATTTGATTGAGATAAACATTCTGGGGTCTGGTGCCTTTGATCATTTGTTGAATGAGAAAGGCCGAGTCAACAATCATGATGGGGTTCTTGAGGCTGAGGTCATAGAGGATCTTAGCTCCCAGGAGTAGCCCATATGCTTCCACCCTGTTGTTTGTATCGTTGCCCAATCTCCATTCATAGGAAGCTGCTTCTTTTCCTTCAGAATCAAATATGACTCTCCATGCCCCTGCTCTTCCTGGGTTGTGTTTGGAGGCCCTGTCGAAGAAGAGACAAGGTTGCTATTGTTCCTTTAACTAATTTGCAAACTCCTTGTCCCTTAACCTGACCTTTCAATTGGTGAGCATAGATTGACTTCTTTGCAGGTTGACTGTGCTGTATGGAGTTTTATTCGCAACAAATTTAAACCATAACACCTCTTCCACTTGCAGGCATTGTTGATCTAGATGGATTTTGCCTTTGGAGAGAATAGTTTTTGTTAAGAGGCCCCAAGCTTTGGCTATAATCCTCCTTTGCTCTGGTTTTTTATTTTGTAATATGCACTTGTTCCGAACTAACCAGATCTGCTAGCATAAATATGCAGGAAGGTTGATCCAAAAACTTTTGAGCAAATTCTTCTTTTTGAAAGAGAAAGGATAACTAGAGTTCTAATGAGCGAAAAATTCATTATATTCTTCTTGTAGTCTACATGAACAGGAAGACATTGGTGCATGATTTTCCAACAATTTTGAGAGAACGTACATGAGAGAAACAAGTGCTGGATTGTTTCCTCTCGTTCTAGCATAGAGGACATATCGTTGATCCCTGAATGCTGTGTTTTTTGTGAGTATAAATAGTTAGAATCTTCCCCCCTATGGAGGGTTCAGGTGAAGAGCTTTATTTTGGGTAGACTCGGTTTTCCAGATCAGTTTCCAGGAAGGCCATTGGGGCTGTAACTGTTGATCTCCTTGAAGGGCATTGTAGCCACTCTTAACAGTGTAAGATCCCCTGTCAGATTCCATTTAAAACCATCCTGATGTTGGAAAAGGGTAGGCACTGCACCCTTAGATGTTGAAGGAGAAGCTGCCACTAGTGTTGAAGTTCGGCTGGGATAGTGAAAGATTTCCAACCTTTCCAAGAGCTGTCATTTTGATTTCAATTTGAGAGTTGGTCCAATTTTGTAATGCCTTTTCCAACAAGCCAATTTCTAAGGGGTTGTATTTTAGGGATGGAGGAAAGCTTTGGCTTTTCATCCCACAAATTGATGTCTTGTCCTCCCCCTGCAATTTTGGAGGTGTGGACTTGGATGAGAGGAAGGGTTCTTTAACATAATTTCCAAATTTGGGAACAGGGTTTGGAGAGAATCTGAGCTTGCAGGCGTTGTTGATGATTGGAGCTCGTGTATTTCTTTTCTAAAACTTTCTTCCACCATGCTGACCCTTCGACTATTAGCCTCCATGTTATTTTCATTCCCATTGCTAAATTCATCAGTCTGGGATGTTTAATGGTTATTCGTCCTCTCATATGGTGCGATAACTTTTTCCAGCTGAGGAGACTGAATTTTTTTGTTTCTGTTCTGCCTTCCTGCCATAGGAATTTCCTTATGGTGATCTCTATTCGCTTTTGTATGCCTGCTGTGGCTTGCAAAATTGCAAATTGATACAAAGGTAGTGCAGATAGTACAAATTTGATGAAGATGACCCTGCCTGCCAGGTTTAGCCAATGCATTCCCCATTGCTGAAGTTTCCTTTTCATTTTGTCTATGACCTCGATCCATATTTCAGTTGTCAGCTTTTGCTTGGAGATTGGCATACCTAAGTATTTGAAGTGAGTCCACTCCATTTTGCACGGTACTTCAAGTAATTGAGAAGTTCTTTGAAGGGTCATAGGGGGTTGTTCCAACCATATATGGAACTTTTTAGACTATTGGGAAGTGTTGAATTTGTAACTATGGTCGGTCTTCATAATGTACTTTTGGTCACTTGATGTACTTATATTTATCATTTTAAGGCATATTTATAAATGCTTGAGTCAGAAAAATTTATCTTGAGTCAAAGTCCCATTGCAACTTTTAAAAGACGTAAATTTGAATTTTTGAAATGTAAATTTTGGCTTCAAAAAGTGACAAGTCGGCTCCCCTCCAAGTCAAGTCAACCCTGGCCAAGAGACACATCTGTTCACTTTAGATAGTGTTAAAATTGGCAACTAGGGCCAAACTCCATGTGGGTCACCTTATTTATGGCAGCTGATATGTTTCTTGGATTCCTCTCATTGAGAGGTGTAGGATTGATCTAATGATCATCTGATTCCAACATGTATTCATTGAGACATGAATTTATTTGTATTTCTTGACAATTTGTCAAGGTCGGCCAGCAAACAAACAATGTTTCACACTCTCAACTTATCCTCAACGTGGCATATAAAAGGAGGAGACCTTGTGGCATTATGGCACTCATCTCATCATCTCATTCCTCTCCCTCCTAGTCTAATTGGGTATGCATAGGAGTAGGAAGACACTCACACGTGGGAAGGACACAGGTCTGATCTAGGGCAGCATTGACTAGGGTTGACCATGGAGCAGCATGCCTGTATTTTGACTGCGTTGACTAGCGAAGAGAATTGTTTCACTGCGTTTGGGTTGCGCAGCCTCTCGTAGGCTCGCTGCATTTCTAGGCGGGAAAGTGTTGACCATGTTTGACCAGCGTTAACCGTTGAGGGTTGACTTTGACTTTGACTTTCATTGACTGTTGTTTGACCTTCATTTCAGGGACTGTTTTGGGCTGCCTATACTTGTTGTTGCAGGCCAAGTTAATTGAGGTTGACTTGAGGTCATTGTTGACTTGTTTGACTAACTTTGACTTTGCTGGTTAGGGTTTAGTTGCTGGTGTCATAAAATTACAGAGTTGTGAAATTGTACATCTCTCTCTCTGTGCTGAATTATTGAAGAATATAAGAAGAATTGATCAAAGGGTTTCACCGCATTGGGGTCTGTCACTGACTAGTTCCACATCTTGTGTCTCTTGTCTTGGCTTGTCTTCTACTGTTTACTTTTATGTTCTATCTTCATTTTACTATCATGTTGATGTGATTGCAATTCTGGAAATTGATATTGGGCTAATGAGAAGATTTGAAGTAAATTGCTCTTCAGCATAGAACATACCATAATTTAACATGGTATCAGAGGTGAGTTGAAGACAAAGCTCAAACAGGAGTGAAAGAGCAATCACCGAAGACAGTATGAAAGGTCAAAAGGCTTCATGGGTTCCTCATCCTACTTCCCGGCCGAAGACAAAACTCGGTGAGAGGTTTGACTATCACGGATGGAAGATGTCTCTTGATCTGACATTTGAAGAGCAAGAAGTGTTGGACTATGTGAGGGGTAGAATTATGGAGCCTCCATCAAATGCACCGCCTGCGACAAAGAACAAGTACACTAAGGGTAAAGTCAAAGCGAAGAATATTATCCGAGGCTCAATTGACAAGCGTCTGGTGGCCTACAGTTCCAAGTTGAACACCTCCAAGGAGATCTACGATAGACTAGTAAGCTTTTTTAAAGTTAGTGATGCAAATCAAGTTTTGTTCCTCAAAAATAAGTTGAAGGATTTTAAGAAGGGCAAGGATGAGGATATTCAACCTTACATCTTAAGGATCACTGAGATCAAGAATGATCTTCTATCAATTGGAGAAATCATTCCTCACAGGGAACTAACTATCACTACGCTTGGAGGGCTCCCATCCAAATGGTATATATTTAGAATCACTTTTCTCAATAATGATCGAATTTCGGGATTTGAAGAATTGATGTCGAGGTGCATTCAAGTAGAGACAAGGATGGTGGAGCAAGAAATGCCTTCAAGCAAAGGAAACCTCATGACTTTCCCCTCTCATGCCAAAAGGAGAAATAATTATGGGTCTAAAGGTCATTTCAAAGGAAAGCCCGAATCGAAGGGTGGAAGGAAGGGAAGATGCTTCGTTTGCAATAAAATTTTCCACTATGCTAGGGAGTGTCCAAATAGAGAGGACACATCACATGATGATGATCAAAATCACTCCAAGGGCAACTCCATCCATGATCAAAGGAATGTCAGGTTCAATGGCAAAGGAAAGAGGAATGCAGGAAATCAAGGAAGTGGTCAACCCTCCAAGAAAGCAAGGAACTCTAGGTATGAATCAAATGTTGTTAACAATAAGCAAGATGAGTATTATTTGATATCGGCCCTCTCCACTACCTCTCCTCTAGACTTGTTGGGCAATTGGCTTATTGGTAGTGGTGTCTCAAGGCACTTCACTGGTTACAAGGAAGCCCTCTCTAATCTAATAGAGAAGGAGACAAATTTGGAGATTATCCTTGGAGACAATTCCACCTATCCTGTAAAGGGTGTAGGGAATGTTACTCTGCAATTAAATCAGGGTAACACGATCCATTTACAAGAAGTCTTATATGTACCTGATCTCAAGAAGAACCTGGTGTCCATTTCAGTAATGGAAGACAAAGGCTACAAGGTAGCATTCATTGATGGCAAGGTACGTGTTTCGAAAAAGAATTTTAAAGATGCTTTCACTCTTGGGTTCTGGGTTGACTCTTTATATCAAGTTGGAGGAAGTCCGTTTGGGAGTCATGTCTTGCGACACATCTCTACAATCTGAACTATGGCACCGAAGGTTTGCCCACCTTCATTATAAGGCTCTACCCGATGTGAGACAAATGGTGACGGGGATGCCCGAGTTCAAAGTAGAGCATGAAGGTGTATGTCCGTGATGTGCCGAAGGAAAGCTCAAAAGGGGACCATTCCCCTCAAGCCATAGCAAGACCTCCGACATTTTGCAGTTGGTTCACTTCGACATATCTGGTATGATGCCCGTGAACTCTTTGGGAGGATATCTATATTATCACTTTTTACAGATGATTATTCTTGCAAGAGTTGGACATACTTCTTGAAAAAGAAGGATGAAGTGTTCACTTGGTTCCACCACTTCAAAGCCTTGATCGAGAATCAAACCGAGAAGAGAATCAAGATATTAAGGACTGATAATGGGACCGAGTACGAATTCAATGAGTTCCATGACTTTTGTAAAGAAGCGGGGATTAAGAGGGAGACCACAACACCGTACACTCTTGAGCAGAATGGTGTGGCTGAGAGGAAGAACCGTATGATTATGGAAATTGTTTGTTCCATGCTCCATGATCAAAGGCTTCCAAAGTTTTAATGGGCCGAAGCTGCGAACACTGCCCTATATGTTCGAAATCGATGCCCTCATCAAGCATTGAATTCCAAGACTACCAAAAAAATGTTCACTGGTAAGAAACCTGATGTCTCTCATTTTATAATTTTTGGAAGTCCCGTATATTTTCATGTGCCGAAAGAGAAAAGAAGCAAATTGGGTGCATCTAGAAAGAAGGGAATCTTTGTGGGCTATAGCGAAAGTTCTAAGGGCTATAGAATCTATGTGGCTGGTCAAAGGGAAGTTGAGATAAGTCATGATGTCAACTTTGATGAAGATATGGCTCTTAGCAAGGTTGAAAATCTTCCTATTCTAAGGAAAGATAAAGAAGCTGACACCAGGAAGTCAGATGGGAAGGAAGATGAAACGATGCTCGATGTTGAAGAAGCTATGGATCCTATTGATCCCCCTCTGTAAGAGCCTTCCTCTTCTAGGAAGAGGCCCTCATGGCTTAGAGGGACTCTTGAAGATGTCGAGAGACATATTGCACCCAGAGGGACTTTCTGTGAAAGCAAGAAGCCGACCAGGTATCAGGGATACATGACCATTATGAGCACCATCATTCAAAACGAGCCTACATCGTTCGAAGAAGCTGTGAAGCATCAAGTATGGAAGGATGCTATGAATGAAGAATATGAGTCCATCATGAAGAATTATGTCTGGGATGTGGTCTCCAGACCCTAGAACAAAACAATTGTCACCTCGAAATGGCTTTACAAAATCAAGTATGGAGCTGATGTGAGTGCTGAAAAGTATAAGGCTCGCTTTGTTGCTCGAGGTTTCTCTCAAAAGGAAGGTGTAAACTATGATGAGATATTTGTACATGTTGCTCGATACACCACCATCCGCTCAATCATAGCCGTTGCTGCCTCACAAGGATGGAACCTACATCGGATGGATGTGAAGATCGCTTTTTTGCATGGTTCGATTAAAGAGGAAGTCTATGTGGAACAACCCAAGGGGTTTGAGATTCATAATCAGGAATCTCATGTATGCAGGTTGAAGAAAACTCTCTATGGGCTTAAGCAAGCACATCGTTCTATGAGAGGATCGATAGCTATTTGATGAAGCTGGGATTCACTGGGAGTGAAGCCGATCCGAACCTTTACTTTAAGGTTGAAGATGATAAACCTCTCATATTGGTGCTGTATGTTGATGACCTCTTTCTGATCGATGTAGAGCCTCTCATTCACAAATGTAAGAGGGAGTTGGCTTCCAAATTTGAGATAAAGGACCTAGGATTGATGCACTATTTCCTAGGGCTGGAGGTTTGGCAAAAGCCAGGAGAAATTTTCCTGTCTCAAGGAAAATACTTGGTGAAGATATTGGAGAGATTTGGTATGGTCGACTGCAAGCCCGTGACTACCCCGATGGAGCTTAACTTCAAGAAGTTATGCGGTTGTGTTGTTGGACCTGCATTGGGAAATGCTTCTGAGTATCGTCAACTCATAGGAGCATTGATGTTCTTGGTGAACTCTCGTCCAGATATATGTTTTGAAGTCAACACCTTGAGCCAATAGATGGTTGAGCCTCAACACTCACATTAGATTGGTGCCAAGAATCTACAGAGATATCTTCGGGGCACAATCACTCATGGACTGAGATACACTGTCGGAGATGTGAGGTTGCATGGTTATTTCGATGCTGATTGGGCAGTTAATGTGTTGGATTGAAAGAGCACTTTCGAGTGCCGTTTCTTTTTAGGTTCTGCTTCGATATCCTGGATGAGAAGGAAACAGAAGTTGGTGGC
This sequence comes from Pinus taeda, assembly GCA_000404065.3. Taxonomy (NCBI): domain Eukaryota; kingdom Viridiplantae; phylum Streptophyta; class Pinopsida; order Pinales; family Pinaceae; genus Pinus; species Pinus taeda. The sequence continues at coordinate 101,302 of APFE030895434.1, forward strand.
TTTGAGCACCGCTGAGGCCGAATACATTGCTGCGAGTATGGCCTCCTGTGAAGCTGTCTAGTTGTGGAAGCTCTTTAGTGAGCTATTTGGTCATATGCTGGATACTACCGTGATCTTCTACGACAACCAAAGTGGGATTCATTTATCAGAGAATCCCATATTTCATGATCGCTCCAAACACATCGATATCTGGTACCACTTTATTCGGGATATGGTACAACGAGGAGCAATAAGGCTCCATCACATTGAGATTGATAAGTAGGTCACCAACATTCTGACGAAGCCCCTGGGAAAGGCCAAATTCTTGACTTTCTGAGAACGACTAGGAGTCGTGGAGGGACCTTCTTATGAGGGTCCTGTATGATACATGCATTGAGCTTTGGGAGCTCCGGGGGGCTCGGGGTACTTCTTGGAGTGATGTGCAACCATAGGGTGAGTGATCCAGCCTTCCCCTAGTGCTTTGCTATGTACAAGGTGAGTGGTTCAGCCTTCCCTTGTGATACCCCGTGGCGACATGTAGGGAGGAAGATTGGTTCATCCTTCTCCTGCTGAGTTATCCTACCCATGCAGTCTGGGACTCATGGGAAGTACCTCTCATTTGACCAATGAGTAGGGAAATAAGGATAGGGACCATAGTAGTACCGATGGATGCATCGTATATCTACCGTACTCCCATGTGTTGCGAACATCGCTATATTTTCAAAAAATCTCAATTTTTTAACCTTGTTGATAAAATCGCCCGATTTTTATGAAGTTTTTTTTTTTTTTCAACTCTTGAATAAATCGTTGAAAAAAGTGCGATTCGATAAGAAAAAATCGTGAGCCTCTGGGACAGCGTGTTTTAAAAGCAAATTCATTTACTTTATTTGTCATTTTTAGCAAACAACGAACTTGTTTGAGAGCCGAGGAGAAGAGGAAGGCGACTAGTAAGGCAGAGGAGGAGAAAAACGAAAGATTTTAGCATCCCAAGCAAGAGAAATTCTTGTTTGGATCAAATTTCTTCGGCAAACCATGGTTTCCAAGTATGGGCATCAAATTTGGCCCTTTTTTTTTGGTTTTTTTCTTGTTTTTGCTTGGGTTTCTATAACCCATTGATTATCAATGATTTTTGAGAGGATTTGATTGTGGTTTTTTTTCATTTTGTTTGCATAGAGTGGAGAGGGCTCATTTTGGTCAAAAATGCAAAAAACTTGATTGTTAGATTTATTAGTTTATTTTTTTTGTGCTCTATTTTTTTGCATCATTTTTTTATTGGGTTTGAATGTGCATTTTTTCTATTATTATTGGATTGAGTTGAGGGATTTTTTGTTTTGGTAAAAAATTCAATGTGTTGTGTCATGTATGTAATTTTTTTTTTAATTTTTTTAACTTGCAATTCTTCTTGTGCCATAGGTTCAAGATTCAAGTTTCAACTTCAAACTTCATCTTACATTAAAACTCAAGAGTTCAACCAAGTTACAAACATGCCAAGGAAATTGGACCCTCTATGGGAATTCAGTGAACCTGATAGAGGTTTTGATAGATCAAACTTGTCTTGCAAGTTGTGTGGGCATCATATGACAAGGGGGGTTGATCCGAATTGGATCCATGAAAAATAATCAAGATGCCATGACTGTATCAAAACGGGATAGACTTTGAATTTGTGAACAAAGAGTGATCAGGAAGACCTCTGATAGTGGCAGTTTGCAGCCAGCGAGGAACGACGAGGACCTCGGTCAAAGCGCGTTGATCGAGGCCCATGGAGACCGCGCAGGAGGAAAAACTGGCACTTGGGAAGCTTGGATCGGGAAATAGAGGGCATTTCTTATGTGCATCGCTGGACAAAACCCCTTGAGAAGGAAAGAGCCCCAAAGCGCTCAGTCGCATGGAAGCCAGGAAACTGTGGGGAAAGTGCTAAGGCGAAAGGCGGGACCTGCGCTCCAAAACTGGCGGTATATCGAGGGCACCCTTGGGCGGTAAGCGGATTTGGAGAAAAACGAGCAATTCGATTTAGCGCGTGACGTGGGGCAAGCGGATGAGAGAGAAAACCACCGCTTATCGCACTCTAACGATCGAGCAGTTCAACCATGCGAAATGAGCGAATGGCGTAGGATCTGGAGGCTCCAGATCTGACGGTGGAGATCGCACCTGATGGAGAAACCGGATTTGACAGGGGATTAAGCCGCGACACATAAGAGTTTGAGGTCCGATTTGACCGTTGAGTTGGCGGGTGAGTCGTTGCATAATGTAACCGAGAAAACTGAACTGTTGAGGAAGAGATGGCGTAGTTCGTGAGAGGACAAGTGGCCACTCCCGGTGAGCCGTTGACGATGACGCAGAGACAGGGAATTCCAAGCGAGTAGCAGCAGGCGATCCGATGGGGGCGGAAGAGGAATCGAATAGTCGTGAGACAAATTGGCTTTAAGCCATGAATAGATAGAATAGAAGACACCGAGAGGAGAAGAGAGTGAAGACAGAGAAAAGAAGAGACAGTGAAGCAAGAAGCAGAAAGACAGAGGGCTGAGCTGACCTGCAGCCTAAGGCAGCATCGAGCAGACAGAAAGCTTGAGAGGTTCAAGCAATCCTTGAGAGGATCTGCCGGGAATTGAGCACCACATTGGGCTCCTCCCTTTAAAGACCAGAGTGGTCAAGACTTGGAGAGGAATAGAGTCTGTGCACTCTAGTGGCTTGGGGAATCCAAGAACCACCTTGCTAAGCGTCATTTTTGTTTCAGGAGACTCAAGTTGAGCTCCACATTGTAAATCTCTGCTTTAAAGACACAATAAAAGAAGGCCACCACTGAAAGCTGGACCAGAGATGTAGCCCTTGAGGATCGGGTGAACTCCTTATTAATTTGTTGTGTTCTTGCATTTGCTTACTGTGTTTCTCTTATTGTTTTCCATTTTCCAGTGTCTATGTATTTTGCAATCTGATCGATTCGTTTCCTAAAATAACATAGACACACACCAGCACATGAGTCTGTAATACCTTCATTCAATAATTCTTTCACTGAGATCACTCAAGAGTGATTTTCAGATCAAGTGCTATCAGAGTTTTAGGCTGTCAAGGTTAGACAAGCTTGTGTTGGTTTAGCTATTGAATGCTCACTAGATCAAAGCTCAAATTAGGAGGAGGAGAGTTGGTCGAAACTAATCCTGAAATTGGGAGAGTCTATCCTCGGAAGACAATGTCAGAAGAAGGTTCTATGAGGCCAGACCCTCAATTCATAGAAGGTTTCCTAGCCATAAAGTCCATGGTAGAAGAAATGTATAGGGACTTTAGAAAACATAAGTTTGAAGATTCATCAAACTCTAAGCAAGACAAAGGAGAAGATGAGTCTCACTTCCATGACCACTCCAAAGGAAAAGGGAAAGAGGAAAGCTTTCTCACACCTCCTAACAGCCCTGAAAATAAAAAGAAAGCATCTTTCATCAAACTAGATGTCAAATTTGATTTACCTATATATGATGGAGAGTTGAATGCAAAAAAGTTGGACAATTGGATTAGACAAATTGATGTGTATTGTAGAGTGCAAAATATCGATTTAGACAAGAGCAAGATTCAGCTGGCAAGCCTACGCCTTGGAGGCACTGCCTTGGTTTGGTGGGAAGGCAGAACCCAAGCTGACATGAAAAGACATGGTAAGACTATCTCTGTCTGGAGTGAATTTGTTTCTGCAATCAAAAAGCAGTTCTATCCATTGGCCTACATGCAACAAGCCATGATGAGTTGGAAAACTTTTCGACAGTTGAAAGGGCAAAGTGTGGAAGGGTACACTCAAGAATTTAGAAAGAGAGCATTGATCCTAGGAATCTCATTAGACTCACCAGAGACTCTGTTGAAGTACATTGGTGGTCTACACAGCTACAGGAGGCATACCATCCTCATGTTTAATCCCACTGGTATAGGTGAAGTATCTGTACAAGACTCATCTAGAAGCTAGAGGAAAGAATGGAAATCTAGAAGTTGGGGGATCATCCCAACCCACTGCAAGCAAGAGCAAGGAGAAAAGGAAGCAAAAATGGAAAGCAAGGAGGGCTAACACTGCACAGAAGACCAAAGCTTCATGCACTCACTGTAAAAAGGATGGGCATGATGATGAGCATTGTTGGATTCTGCATCCAGAGCTGAGACCTAAGAAGTTTGAGGGCAAGAAGAAGAAGACTGCTACTGCTATTCAGAAAGATTTGGGGTCTGACTCGGGAGATGAAACAACCATTGCAGCTACAGTTATAAAAGGTAAGAATTCTGAAGCATCTACTAGTAATTTTGCACAATCTATTATTGATGAAGAGAATGAGAGAAAAAGACATGAGCTTTTTCATATTTGAGTTATTTCCAGACATCAAAAGATTGATACTTTGTTTGATAGTGGCTCACAAGTAAATTTAATTTCTAAAGTAATTGTAAAGAAATTGGGATTAACAACTACACATCACAAGAAACCATACCCATTAGGATGGTTGAATGATAAAGCACAACTACAAGTGACTAGACAGTGCAAACTCAAGTTTTCTATTGGGTCAACAATTGTAGATGAGGTTGAGTTAGACGTAATTCCTTTGGATATATGTGGAATTGTTTTAGGAAGTCCTTACTTGTATGATAGAAAAGCTATTTTCTATAGAGCTGAGAACAAGTATCTATTTGTTAAAGATGGAATCGAATACTTTGTAAGAGCTTATAAGCTCAAGAATAATTATACTCTCATAAACTCAGGGCAGATGAAAAGAATGATAAATTCATGCAAACAATTCTTACTAATTGTTGTAAAGGAAAAGAAACTTGAAAAAACCAATGTATTTGAGGGCTGTAATGCTAAACAACAAGCTGATTTAAAAAATGTTGTTTCAAAGTATGATATTTTGTTTCAAGAACCTAAAGGTTTGCCACCCAAAAAGGAAATAGTACATGATATTATTTTGCAGCAAGATGCTCCATTTCCTAACATTGGAATGTACAGGTTGTCTGCTTTCGAGAATGCTGAAATCAAGAAGCAGGTGCAGAAGTTGGTCGAGAAAGGGTTCATCAGGCTTAGCACATCGCCATGTGGGTCACCAATCGTTTTGGTGAGAAAGAAAGATGGCTGGTGGAGAATGTGCATTGATTACTGAGCACTGAATAAGATAACAGTAAAAAATCATTATCCCCTTCCTCGCATAGATGATCTTTTAGATCAATTGAAATACGCTGTTTAGTTTTCCAAGCTAGACTTGCATAGTGGATACCATCAGGTCAGAGTTGCAGAACAAGATGCATGGAAGACTGCTTTCAAATCAAAGCAGGGATTGTATGAGTGGGCTGGTTATGCCTTTTGGCTTAACTAATGCTCCTATTACTTTCATGAGATTAATGAATGATGTACTCAGATCTTTTCTTGATGATTTTGTTATTGTGTATCTGGATGACATTTTGATTTTTAGCAAAACGTGCGAAGAACACTTAAAGCATGTTAAGCAGACATTAGATGTTTTGATAAGAGAAAAACTTCATGTTAAACTCTCAAAATGTGAATTTGGCAAAACATCTCTAAATTATTTGGGTCATATAGTAGGGGGTGGTGAATTGAAGATAGATCCCTCTAAGGTGGCAGTCATTGTAAATTGGCCTAAACCCAAATCTGCTACAGAAGTTAGAAGCTTCTTAGGGGCAACACAATATTGGAGGAAGTTCGTTTCTAACTTTTCCTCAATTGCAGCTCCTTTACATACTTTAACCGGATTGAACAAGGTGTTTCAGTGGGGAAGCAAACAGTAGAAAGCCTTCGACACCTTGAAAGAAAAGATTAGTACAACACCTATCTTAGCACTGCCTGATCTTCAAAGACCATTTGAGATCCAAACAGATGCCAATGACTATGCCATGGGAGCAGTGTTGACACAGCATGGTAAACCCATATGTTATCATTCTGAGACTTTTAATCCTGCTGTAGTTAACTATCCTACATATGATAAAGAATTGTATGCATTAGTATAGAGTGTGAAAAAGTGGAAACATTACTTAATGGGCAAAGAGAAGTAATACATACTGATCATCAGCCACTTCAATATCTACACTCCCAAACTAAGTTGCAGCAATCAAGACATTATAGATGGATGGGTTTTCTACAATAGTTTCATTTAGTCATCAGATATAAAAAGGGCATACATAATAAAGTTGCAGACATGTTATCTAGACCCATTATAAATGCATCTACTATACTTAAACATAATTCTGTGCTACATGAAAGCTACATTGAACAATATGCTCAAGATATAGACTTTAAAGATGTATATGCAACTTTAAGTCAAGGCAAACAAGTAGAAGAATTGGATTATCATGTAAAGGACCGACTCTTATACCATTGTGGGAAGTTATGCATTGCACAAACTGAGAGAGTAAAGATAATTAGAGAAGCACACACTTCTCTGATATCAGGTCACTTTGGGGTAAGTAAAACAGTTGCACAGCTGCAAAGCTTTTGTTATTGGCCAAAAATGAATGAGACAATTTCTAGATATGTAAGAGGGTGTACTATTTGTGCTAAAAGCAAGCCCAATAATAGAAAAGTAGGCTTGTACACTCCATTACCAGTTCCTTCTCACCCTTGGAAAAGTGTTTCCATGGATTTTGTTGGAGGACTGTCTAAATCTAGGAAAGGTCATGACTATCTATATGTTGTTGTGGATAGGTTCAGCAAAATTTGTATTTTGATACCTTGTAATAAATAGATTATAGCGGAACAAACTGCAAAACTGTTCTTTGAACATGTATGGGTTCATTTTGGACTACCCACTTCCATTGTATCTGATCGAGACAACCAATTTGTGGGGAAGTTTTAGTCGAGTTTGTGGGAACTGATGGACACCAAACTAAAGAAAAGCACAACTTTTGATCCACAAACTGATGGCTAGATAGAAGTAGTTAACAGGACAGTGATCCAGTTACTTAGAGGATATTGCAGCAAACATCCTAAGCTTTGGGATGAACATTTGTGTTATGTGCAACATGCGTACAACAGAGCAAAACATTCTTCTACACAGAGATCTCCTTTTGAGACCTGTTATGGTTTCACATCAAGGTCTCCTTTGGATTTTGTCTTTGGTAAAGATACCACAATTGATGGACACAGTGATGTTGACAAGGAAACTAGGTTCATTGAACAAATCCAAGAGATCCACCAGGTAGTACAGTAACAGCTGGAAAAGAGCCAAGCCAAATACAAGACAAGGCATGACAAGTATCGGATGGAGCATAGTTTCCAAGTTGGTGACCAAGTCTGGCTATACATCAGCAAGGAGAGGATGCAAGGTGAAGGTAAAAAGCTAAAGCCTATTAGGTATGGACCTTTCAAAATACTTGAGAAGATTGGTGAAAATGCTTTTCGCTTTGATATACCAGCTTACATGCACATTTACTCAGTCATGAATGCAGACTGCTTGAGATTGTTTGAACCCTCACTAATTGAAGATCCCGAAGAGCAGAGTTAATTGCCTTCTATTGATGACCTACTACTTGAATACCTTAATGAATTGCAGGAGGACACAGTTCTGGACAGGAAGGTGAGGACGACGCGCAGAGGAGATGTTGAGTACCTCAGAATTGGGCTCAAGGGTTCAAAGCTGAGCAGTGCAAAGTGGATAGAGATTGGACAAGTGAGACAATTGTACCCTCGCTTAGTCGATGCTTGAAAACCAACTTTTGGTGGTCCAAAAGCTTTTTCAGTGGGAAGGTCATGATCCGATTTGGATCCACGAAAAATAATCAGGATGCCATGACTGTATCAAAATGGGACAGACTTCGAATTTGTGAACAAAGAGTGATTAGGAAGACCTCTGACAATGGCAGTTTGCGGCTAGCGAGGAACGACGAGGACCTTGATCAAAGCGCGCTGATCGATGCCCATGGAGACCGCACAGGAGGCAAAACTGGCACTTGGGACACCCGTATTGGAAAATAGAGGGCATTTTCTAAGCGCTAATTGCGCATCGCATGGCAAAACCCCTCGAGAAGGAAAGAGCCTGAAGTGCTCGGTTGCATGGAAGCCGAGAAATCGTTGGGAAAGCTCTAAGGCGAAAGGCGGGACCTGTGCTCCAAAATCGGCAGTATATCGGGGGCACCCTTGGGCAGTAAGCGGATTTGGAGAAAAACGAGCGATTCCATTCAGTGCCTGACGCATGGCAAGCAGATGAGAGAGAAAACCACCACTCATTGCGCGCTAATGGTCGAGCAGGTCAACCGCGCTAAATGAGCGAATGGCGTAGGATCTAGAGGCTCCAGATCTGATGGCAAAGATCGCGCTTGATGGAGAAATCGGATTTGACAGGGGATTAAGCCGTGACACATAAGAGTTTGAGGTCCGATTTGACCGCTAAGTTGGAGGGTGAGTTGTTGCATAACGTAACCGAAAAAACCGAACCGTTGAGGAAGAGCTGGCGTAGTTCGCGAGAGGACAAGTGGCCACTCCCTGTGAGCCGTTGACGATGATGCAGAGACAGGGAACTCCAAGCGAGCAGCAACAGGCGATCCGACGGGGGTGGAAGAGGAATCGAATAGTCGTGAGACAAATTGGCTTTAAGCCATGAATAGACAGAATAGAAGACACTGAGAGGAGAAGAGAGTGAAGACAGAGAAAAGAAGAGACAGTGAAGCAAGAAGCAGAAAGACAGAGGGTCGAGCTGACCTGCAGCCTAAGGCAGCATTGAGCAGACAAAAAGCTTGAGAGGTTCAAGTAATCCCTGAGAGGATCTGTCGGGAATTGAGCACCACATTGGGCTCCTCTCATTAAAGACCAAAGAGGTAAAGACTTGGAGAGGAAAAGAGTCTATGCACTCTAGTGGCTTGGGGAATCCAAGAACCACCTTGGCAAGCATCATTTCTATTTCAGGAGACTCAAGTTGAGCTCTTCATTGTAAATCTCTGCTTTGAAGACACAATAAAAAAAGGCCACCACTGAAAGCTGGACCAGAGACGTAACCCTTGAGGATAGGGTGTACTTCTTATTAATTTGTTGTGTTCTTGCATTTGCTTACTGTGTTTCTCTTATTGTTTTCCATTTTCCATTGTTTGTGTATTTTGCAATTTGATCGATCCGTTGCCTAAAATAACATAGACACACACTAGCACATGAGTCTATAATACCTTCATTCATTAATTCTTTAACTGAGATCACTTGAGAGTGATTTTCAGATCATGGGTTTATAGATTGAAGTATCACCTTGAAAAATCCCTGGACATGAGGTAGGGCCTTGCACCAATACAAATCCAGAAATCATCTGAAGAGCCCTTAGATCATTGGAAGAATTAGAGCAAGCCAAACTGTCCAAGTCAGATCTAAGGAAGCAACTAGCAGGGAGAGTGTTAGGAGGTGAATATGAAGTGGCATTGGTTTTACTTCAGCATCAATATCTACAACCAACCCTGTAGCTACCTCATCATATTTTGTTCCTAGAACCATCGCTAGTTCACAAGAATCTATCTCTTCAGTGCTTAAAAAAAAAGGAGAAAGAAGAAGTTGACAAGTTGTTGGGCAAGTTTCTCCTTTGGAGTGATATTCCTTTTAATGTTGCAAGGAATAATCCATTTTTCCAGCGTGCTGTTGATGTTATTGCAATTGTTGGCCCAGGGTACAAAATCCCTTATGATGACTTTAGAGGCCGCATTCTTCAAGATGAAAAGGTTGACTGCACCAAAAGATTGGAGGAGTTTAGGGCATCACTGGCACAAACAGGATGCACTGTGATGTCAGATGGTTGGACCGACCAAAAGGGGAGAAGCCTTATAAACTTCTTGGTTAATTGTCCCAAGGAGACAATGTTTATGACACGGGAGCTTCACTCAGTGAACCTCTTACTTATCATGTGCGTTTGTGGCATATTAAACAATACTCTTAATTTGACTACATATTGGAAAATACCCCTAAAAATCACAATACTTAACCCCCTACCAATACAAACCCAATACACCTTTCCAATTTGAAATCCCCCTACTTCCACTAGATAATGTAGGTTTCCATTTTTTCATTAACATTTAGTATACCCCTTTATATTTTTTCATTAAGTTTTAACTTCATTTTTTATACTTGCCAATATATTATGCCATTTTTCCCCAATATATTATGCCATTTTTTTCCTCAATATATATCCCCCAATATGAACCCACGTGGTATGATATTGCTCTCCCAATCAAGCCCCCGTGGTTTATGAAATCTGTTGATGCATCTGCACATATCAAAAATGAAAAATTATTATGTGATTTGCTGGATGTGTTTATTTTGGAGGTGGGTGAAGAACATGTTGTCCAAGTCATTTCGGACAATGCTGTAAATTATGTTGTTGCTGGCAAGATGCTTATGGAGAGGCATCCTACTTTATTTTGGACACCTTGTGCTGCACATTGTATTGATTTGATGTTGGAAGACGTAGGAAAAATTTCTTTTGTCAAAGATATTGTTGACTCATTAAAAAACATTACAAAATTTATATATAATCATGCATCTATGCTTGATTTGATGAGAAAATTCACCAACAAGAAGGAGTTGGTGCGCCCCGCCATTGCACGGTTTGCCACCAGTTTCATATCTCTTCAATCTCTCTTGAATACTGTGTGGGATGTGAAGAGAATGTTTTTTTTTTAGATGAGTGGCATGCTTTGACATTTAGTTGCAAACCAGAGGGAGAGGCCATATGCAGATTAGTTTCATATCATGAAAACTTTTGGGCCAGAGTGTAGGAGGTGTGCAACATTACTGAACCTTTGGTAAAATTTCTTCGATTAGTTGATGGTGACAAGCCCGCAATGGACTACTTGTATGAGGCCATGGACAGGGCCAAAGAATCCATTCGGGCCTACTATGATGATAAGGGATATGAGGGGTTTTAGAAACAACTCTTCCTATGGGAAGTGATTGATGAACAATGGAACAACACACTCCATCATCCCATTTATGTTGCAGGGATCTATCTGAACCCCACATTTTCTTACCCCTGTGGGTTCTTATTTGATGCTGAGATCATGGATGGATTCTTCACCTGTGTTCAGAGGATGGTGCCATCTCCAATAGAACATGCAAAAATTTCCAAAGAAATGGAGATATACAGGATGGCAGGTGGCACATTTAGCTTTGAGATGGATTTGGTTGATAGGAAGACTAAAATGTCAGGTATTTTTTAGTTTGTTTCAAATTTCATTTTCTCTTCAAGTTCATAATTTCATACTTTGTTTCAACTTTCAAATTTCATTTTTTTCTTATGTTTATCTTATTCGTAATTTTGTTGTAGATGCATGGTGGAGAAGCTATGGTGCTAGAGTACCCTATCTGCGAAAACTTTCCATTCAAATCCTTAGCCAAACATGTAGCTCCTCAAGATGCGAGCGCAACTGGAGTGTATTTGAAAAAATACACAGCAAGAAGTGCACCAGGTTAAACTTAAAACTTAAAATATTTCAAATTTCCAATTAATTATTTGAATTCATTAAATAATAATTTTTTTGTGATCTTTGTACAAGTTAGAGTCCCAGCGATTTAATGACGTGGTCTATGTCTACTACAATCTTCGATTGTGGGTAAGGCAACTTGAGAGGATACCTGATATGGAAGCCATCTCATTGGATGGGATTGACACCACTGCTGCATGGAGGGTTGAGGCCGAGAAGCCTCTCATGGAGTTTGCCGATGATTGGTTAGAGCAGGAGGTAGTGGAAGGCATAAAGGGGGCGGAGGAGGAGGAGGAGGAGGAGGAGCAACAGGAGGAGGAGGTGACACCACCTGCCCAGGCTACCCTTGCCACTAGTAGAGGATGTAGTCTACCTCCTGTAGCTTCTAGGTCTTCAGCTTCTAGAGCACAACAGATTCCACTGCCAATTCCATCGGCATCTACATCTAGAGGGAAAGAGAAAGCTATTGCATTTTCTCGCAAGAGGGGCAGAGGAAATCAATAGTATTAGTTATTTGGTTCATTTCATTGTATATGACATTATGACTCATGATATGAGATACATTATTATATTTTTTGTTGATATTTTGAGGTTGAGTTGGGACTTAGGAGTCAGGACTTACTATTCAGGACATGATTCACTGTTATGTGTGATGTAGCACTAGAAATGATATTACACATCTTATATATTAGTTATTTTATCATATTTTTGTGTCAATGTATTTATTTTATGTTGTAGATGCTTTAGATATAAAAAAATTTTGAAAAAAATGAATATTTTTATATTTTCCGATTTTTTCCTAATTTCTACCGATTTTTTCCCAATTTTTATGATTTTTTTTTTTTTTTTCTCTGATTTTTTCCCCTTGCTGATTTAATCTCGATTGCGATTTTCGCAACATTGGTACTCCCTATGCCAGGATGACATTGATATGGGATCAATTAGAACTGACTTCGAGTCAGTAAGAGTGGTATGGGACACTCTCTTTATTTGGAACTAACTTCGGATCAGTAAGAGTGGTATGACACACTTTGTTCATTGGGACTGACTTCGGGTCAATAGGAGTGCTATTAGACACTCTCTTTTATCTGGGACTGACTTCGGGTCAGTAGAGGATGGTATGATACGTTCTCGATCACTTCTTCTTCTTCACAGTTCAGCAGAGCAGAGAAGTGCGTTGATGGCAGAGATAGTATCGACAGACAGATGGATTAGCAGATGGAGTTCTCTCTAGTTGAGAGGGAGTGTTAAAATTGGCAACTAGGGGCAAACTCCATGTGCACCTTATTTATGGCAACTGATATTTTTCTTGGATTCCTCTCATCGAGAGGTGTAGGATTGATCTAACGATCATCCGATTCTGACATGTATTCATGGATATATGAATTTATTTGTATTTCTTGACAATTTGTCAAGGTCAGCCAGCAAGCAAAACAATGTTTCACACCCCCAGCGAATCCTCAACGTGGCATATAAAAGGAGGAGACCTTGTCGCATTATGGCACTCATGTCATCATCTCATTCCTCTCTCTCCTAGTTTGATTGGGTATGCATAGGAGGAAGACACTCACACGTGGGAAGAAGGAAGGACGCAGGTATGATCTAGGGTAGCGTTGACTAGGGTTGACCGTGGAGTAGCATGGTTGTATTTTGACTGCTTTGACCAGCGAAGAGGACTTTTTGACTGCTGTTTGGGTTGGGCAGCCTCTCTTAGGCTAGCCGCATTTCTGGGCAGCAAAGCGTGACCATGTTTGACCATATATTTGACCAACGTTAACTGTTGAGGGTTGACTGCAGACTTACTTTCGTTGACTGTTGTTTGACCTTCATTTCAGGATTGTTTTGGGCTGTTTGTACTTGCTGTTGGAGGCTGAGTTCACTGAGGTTGACTTGAGGTCATTGTTGACCTGTTTGACCAGCTTTGACTTTGCTGGTTAGGGTTTAGTTGTCATAAAATTACAAAATTGTGAAATTGTACTATCTCTCTCTCTATGCTGAAGTATTGAAGAATATAAGAAGAATCAATCAAAGGGTTTCCCTGCATTGGGGTTTGTCCTTGCCTAGTGCCACATCTTGTGTCTCTTGTCCTGGCTTCTCTTCTACTATTTACTTTTGTGTTTTATCTGCATTTTACTATCATGTTGATGTGATTGCAATTCTGGTAATTGATATTGGGCTAATAAGAAGATTTGAAGTAAATTGCTATTCTAGAAATTGATATTGGGCTAATAAGAAGATTTGAAGTAAATTGCTCTTAAGCATAGAACATACCATAATTTAATAGATAGACTACTATATAAAGGTAGTTCAAGCTTCTCATTTGGGTAATTTGCATTCCTCACTCAGTGTAGCTTCTGGGCAAGCAAAGGAGATCAAGATGGACAAAGAAGGACAAAGGAAGAAGGTTTCTCTCTTTCCTCTCTCATCAACTTGTATGTGTGGATAGAAGTCTCTCTTTGTGATTCACACTGTTTCTGGGCATTCTATTACACGGGGGGGGCAAAATTTTCTGGGTTTCTTGGCAGTTTCTGGGGGCTGAAATTCTAGGCTATTGGACAGTTGTTGGGAAGTCGAAATTTCTGGATCAAACAAGTAGAATGAAGTGGAGGATCAATTTTGGTGACTTGACTAGGAGGAGAAGACCAAGTTTGACCATAGGTGTAGGTTTGTCTTTTATTGAGCATGAAGAATTTCTCTATTGAAAAGGTTGTTGGGTTTTTCCCTGTAGAGGGTTTTCCTAGGGTAAATCTTGTATCTCTTTTGTGCATTTTTGATCTACTATTCTACTGTTGAATTTCTGAAGTATAATCGCTGAATGATATATTGAAATCAGTTAAAAGAAGATATAAATCAAAAGTAATCATTAGAATTTCAAAAATATTGTTTTAACCTTAATTGCACTAGAAAAATCAACAAGAAGTCGTTCTGATGCCTCCAATAATTGATCCAGGGTGAACTTGAACCTCCTAGCCATTGTGGGGGATGCTCCTCCTATAAGTACTGTGTCATCAACAAATTGGGAATTGTTTGTACTTTTAGTTCCTTTGCTATACTGAACTCCTGAAAGGAGCCCTCTTTGCTTATCATGCTCTAGCTTCTTGTTGATAGTTTCTGCTATTATAATGTAAAGGAATGGAGAGATAGGGCATCCTTGTCTTAGCCCCCAGGTGCTCTGAAAAAATTCCCTTGAACTACCATTTACTAATGGCGCTATCCATGGCTTGTGGATGCATGCCTTGATGAATTCAATAAAATCCTTACGAAATCTAGGTTTCTCTAAGACAAAAAAGAGGAATGAGTGTCTAACCTCGTCAAAGGCATTGGCCATGTCAAGCTTAAGAATGAAACCATGCTCGTCTTGTGATAGGCTAGATTGAATGGTTTCCTGGGCAAAGAGAATGTTGTCCACAATTTGCCTATTTTTGATGAATCCACCTTGGTTTTCAGAGATAAGCTGGGGAACAAAGATTTTTAGACGACTTGCAAGGATCTTGGTTATGATTTTGTAGGAAGAGTTACACAAGATTATCAGACTAAAACGATGAAAAGAAGTGGGCCTAGATTCTTTTGGTATCAGAGCAAGAAAGGTAGAGTTGGTATTACGGTTACCTCCAATTTTTCACTTGGTTTGACTCCATTGGATCATCTTGAGTAGATATTTTGATGAGATCCCAGTATGTGCGATAGAAGGCTATGGTGAAGCCATTCGGCCTTTGTGCTTTGTATGGATGCATGCTCCAAATAGCTTTTTTGCAATTCCTCTTCCTCCATTGGCTTGGTTCGTGCTGCATTGGCTTCCTTTGTCACCATGTTAGGGGTTGATTTGAGGAGGTCTTCAAAGTTGCCCAACTCTAGATTTGTTGTTAGGAGCCTTTTATAATGCTATTGAGCTTCCATTTTGATCGCTTCTTGCCCTTCGATGGTGATGTTTCCTTCACCAATTATCACATCTACTCTATTTTTGATTCTTCTTTCTTTTGTTTTGTTGTGAAAGAAGCTTGTGTTTTTGTCACCAGCTTGCAACCACAGGCTTCTAGACTTAATCCTCTAGCTCTCCTATTCTTTTCTGTTAGTTTGGTAAAATTTCCAGTAAATTTCTTTTTGTTTGGCTTGCATTTCTATGGTTTCTTCTTCAATCTCCAATCTTTTTGGTATGGTTTTGAGCTCTTTTTGCCACTTGATTTTTTCTTGCGTTGGCTCCTTGTAGCTTGTTCTTTCCCATTCTTTGAGTGCTGCTCGAAGGAGCTTTAGCTTGGATTCCCATCTAAATGCCGGTGACTCGTTGATTTTGGTCTTCCATATATTCTGAATTAGTTGCTTGACCTCTTCGATGGTGGACCAATGAGGATTGTAGCGAAGAGGGAGAGGTCCCAAATTACAACTCTTGCCCGTGAGTAAGGTGATGGGTTTGTGATCTAATGCTGCTATTGAGAGGATTTTTGAAGATGCCTTTCTGCTTCTTGCCATAAAACTTGCATGGATTAAAAAATGATCTAATCTTTCTGTTATATTTCCTGGTCCTGTTCTTTTGTTGTTCCAAGTGAATTTACCATTCTTTGGAGTGATGTCCATTAGATTGTGCTTTGCGATAATTGTTTCAAGCTTGTGTCTACTTGGGTTTGGGAGATAGGATCCACCTCTCTTTTCTCCAACATTCATGACTAAGTTAAAATCACCTCCTACTATAGTGGTCTGGCTATCTTCCTCTGCTAACTTGTCTACTAATGATTGCCAACATTGTTCTTTGTCGCTGTAGTGTGCAGGGGCATAAAGATTGTATGCTATGAATCTTTTCTCGGTCTCTTTGCTTTGAAAGTCTGTTTTGATCCAGTGTTGATCTTTAAAGACTCCTTTTAGGTCTAGGATTGTTTGATTCCAGATGTACACACACCTCCTTTTGGAGTTGATTGCTACTTCAGTAAAATTCATTGTTCTTTTAACTATTGCTACCATTTCTTGCTCGCTTAACTTAGTCTCCTTGAGTAGATAAGATAAGGTAAGATAAGATAATTTTATTAATGTCCAAAAAATGACCATAATAGGTCAACGGGACTGTCGGTTACAATGGTTACGTCATGCCAAGCCGGTGGACCAAACGGTCCCCTTTAACATTTCTTTTAAAAAACAGAAAATACATCCATAATCTAAGTAAATGTGAATGTAGAAGCTACAAGCTCTCGGCTTCGAAACAAAGCATTGCCATGAAGCAGAGAAAGAGAAGAAGGAGAGGAAGAAGCAGGGAAGGAGTCTCCTATCTAGTTCCTACTCCTAACATCCGAGGTCGAGAGAAGAAAACTAAGAGATGTTTGTCAAAGTCTGCTGTCTTGCGGGCATATTGGGCTGCCGTTGCTATTGCCTGGAGGTTCTAGGGCGCCTCCCAGGGGTGGATCCAATCCTGGAGCGTTGGTGCAGTTTGGTGGGTCAGCCCCCCCGAGACCGCACCTGATCTGGTCTCAGTGTCTGGGGGTCAGTGAATGGTTCTTTTGGTGCCCTGCGTTGATGGTAGCGCCCCAAAGAAGTCCGTGATCTTCTGCGTGGTGTTCGATCTGGTGGGGGGCTGAAGAAAGTGGGCCCAAAATCTGAAGGCCTCCTGGAGATAAAGTGCAAGGCATCTCAGATCAACATATTTGAGGAAGCTGGTCAAAGTCTGAGAAGACCTGAAGAGACAATGGAAACGACCTCGAATCTCGTAGTAAGTAGGGCATCCGAAGATGAAGTGTGTCTCTGTCTCTATCTCCTATAAGTGACAGATCTAGCAAATCCTATCTGCCCTATCGATGTGGCGATCTGTCTCCACCTGGAGTCTGTGAGACCCAATTTTGAGCTGCCCGAGGGGGATTCTAAGGGCATGCATCCAATGCTGGAGCGTGTACTGGGGTCTGATGATGAGCCCATCCTTGATCTCCTGGCAATGCTCCGCGTAGAAGGCCATTTTTGGATGCAACCCATTGGGAGGATTGGTCCATGTAGTTTGAATGTATCGTCTGTAAATATCCTCCTTAATGATTTTATTCAGCTCTTGCTGATTGGGAAGGAGGTGGCCTGGAGCATTCAGAGAGTACTGAAAAGGAGGGAGATGGTCAATCTAGATTCCTAAAGCTTCCAAAAGCTCTGTCACACTGGTGTACCAACGTTTGGATCAGCCTGTTTGCATATGGGCGATGTTCTCCGAGGAGCAATATGCTAAATATGGGTATCTGCCACGACCCTTCCTCGTGTCTGCCAGGCCTCGAAGCCTATGCAGGAGTGACACTAACCTGAATATCACCTCTAGGTGGAAAGGTTGAGCCCCGAACTCTGCTAGAATGATGTGCTGAGGAACTGTCTGCTTGCACCTAATGAAACGACGCAAAAGGAGGGTCTGGACCCACTCCGCTGAAGCCCAATTTGACTCTAGGAGAGAAGGACCCCAAATCTCTGAGCCGTAAAGCACCGTGGGGCGAATCAAAATGTCCATGACGCTCATTTTGGATGAGGTGTCCTGGAAATGGTGCCAGAAACATTGCCTCTCCAGAAGGGCTAGAGAGCCATACCCTTTGTTGATCCGAAGTTGAAGGGCTGGCCGCAGGCTGAAGCGAGGCCCTGAAAACTTAACTCCCAAATATGTATAGGTGCTGACAATCTCGATCTCTTCTCCTTTAAATAGGAAGTGGAAGTCCAAGGTTTTCTTGACTCCATTGAAGATAATCACTTTGGTTTTACCCAAGTTCAAAGTTAGATGTCTCTGGAAGCTGCGAGAGCATCCAACTGTCTCGAAAGGCCTTCTTGGGAGGAGGCAATAAGTGTAATATCATCTGCAAAGAGGAGGATGGAAATCAGTACCTGGTGAAGAAGATACCCATCTGTATCCTGGATATGCTCTCGGAGGAAGGACTCAAGCTCATCGATATAGATCTCGAATAAAGTAGGAGAAAGGGGGCATCCTTGCTTGACTCCAATGGTGCCTCGGATGAAATCCGACATTCCTCCGACTGTGCGGAGACGGCCAAGGATGACCTCATAGAGGCACATGATAACTGTCAGGAGAGTCAAGGAAATACCAATCTCTCTTAGCCTCTGGAAAAGATCTTCCCTCGGGACTGAGTCAAAGGCCTTCTGGATGTCTACAAAGCAGCAGTACACTTTAGAGGATCGATGCCTGGCCTCCTCGATCACCACACGAAGAGTAAGGATGTGGTCGATTGTCTGGTGGTCTGGGCGAAATACTGCTTGGCCCTTGGCCCTGAGTTGTCTCTGCTCAAGGAAATGGGAGACTGTCCTGTGGAGTGTTGTAACATATAGCTTGGAGAATGTGTGGCCAACCATGATTGTCTTGTAGTTGTTGGGGTCTGAAGTAGGCCCTGACTTGTGGATCGGGTAGATAATGTGGTGTGACCAACCATCCAAAAATCCATCCTGAACCACTTGGTTGAAAAGGTCCACTAGATATCCTACTAGGGGGTGAAGTCCATGCTTGAAGAATTCTGCCTAGAAGCCTTCTTTGTATGCTGCCTTGTTGCTATTCATTGTCCATATTGCCTCTCTGATATCATTGTCGGAGAAAAGGTGGCAGGAGCTGGAGGGGGAAGTAACTTGAATCAGAGGCTACCCAGGAATGTCATATAGTTGGGAGGTGTGAGAGAACATTGAGGCAGGATCAAGGTCGACTGGGGTAGGAGAGCACCGGGAAAGGATGGTCCCCCAGAAATCTTTAGCGGAGCGAAGGAGGAGAGTAGAAAGAACTTGTCTCCTATGGGCAATGAAAAGGCGCTTCTTGTGGCTAAGGAGGCGATGGTAGGTTGAACAAAGGTCTGGGTGTGTTGGTAAGGAGTTCCGGAATGCGTGTTAGAGGTCCTGATGCATAGACTTGCATTCATGGTCATACCATTTATTCATAGGGCAATTTCCTGGTTTGTGGGAGGTGGTGGTGGTACGGGTAGAATGGGGGAAGGATTGGAGCGCAGCTTCCCAGATTGCATATGAGAGGCACTGGTATTTGTCCTTGGCGGAGCTGAGAGAGGCGAATTGGGACTCCGATGGGAGTGTATATCTGAGGATAGAGGAGAAGAGATCAGGGTCACCCTCCTCAAATCGGAAGGTGGTTCTGGGAGGGTTGCGGGGAAGAGTAAGAGATGGATTCGGGAGGTTAAACTGCAGAGAGAATGAGAGAAGTGCATGACCTGCGAGAGGGATGGGGGTGATCGGGAAATTTTTGATGTAAGGGAGGAGATCTGGGTTTGCAATAGCATAGTCAACCACACTTGCTCCGCCTCCAAATGGTCTGCAGGTAAAGAAGTGCGAGGATGGGAAACATGATATGCCATTCAGAATTACCAGCTCATGAGATTCTCCCAACTGTAGCGGATATCTCCCATAGGCTGTGGTGGGTCCCAAGTGATCCTCGGAGGTTTGGTGCATGCCGATTGTGGTCGGGTCAATCCCCCGAGTGCAAAATATATCCTCTGTCTGGTCATGCATAGGAGTTTGGAGGTTTTTGGTCTGGGCATTGAAGTCCTCCATGAGAATGACGTCCCGTACTGCTAAAAACTTGGTGATGTCAGAGTACAGGTCTGTAAAAGGGTCTCTATCTGAGCTATTGTGAATAGCTTAGGAAGACGAGATAGGTGGGAAGTAACAGACTGCGACATAAATGTCTCTCTGAGGTGATGTTCTGGCTTTGATCTGAATCCACATGAATCTGGCATACTCATCGGTCACGACCACCGATACTCTGCTCCTGAGGCTATCACGAACGAGGCAAGCAACACCCCCTAATCCCTTGACACCTCCTAAACTCCGTGCCTCCTGTCTACAAACTGTGGTCCACTGGTATCCTGTAATGTCGGGGAGAGGTCGGACTGGGCTCGCATGAGTCTCGGTAACCAAGAGGATGTCTGATGAGCTAAGGGCTTCATACAGTAGGCTTGGTGAAGACCATAAGGAACCATTGCCATTCTAGAAGTGAACCGAGAGACCCATGCCCCGCCTCCTCTCTGCTCGGACCCGTCATTTGGAGCTACTTGAACGGGATGCCCATCCTGGGGGGAAGGCGTCCTGAATAATTGCCTGAAGGTTTCTAATCACTGCCCATTTCCCTGCCTGTCTTGCTACTGCAACCTGTTCCCTGGCCTGTTTCAATTCAGCTACTTGAGCTCTTGTGAGGTCTTCATCCAAAAACACTTTATTCGGAAGAGAGAATAGCTTCCGCTTGGCTCGGAGTGCCCGAAGTCTATTCGAGGAGTCACGAAACCTGAGGAAGAGGGTAAAGTCTTGCCCTATCCAGGCTTTGTCCAAGGTTATGTCTGGTATGCCGAGAGTGTCGCATAGAAAACATGTTCCCTAGTGCCATTGGGTCCGCTGAGGGGGGAGGTGTAGGGAGTCCTCTTACCTTAAGATTTAATTCTCTTGCTCGTTGGGTTCTTTCCTCCACGAGCTTTGCCTGCACTACTTCCTCCATCGCTATGAGCGGAGGGGCCTTGTCCTTTCCTTTGACCACCTGTGTCCATGTGCTGATATACGACTCCGTTTCCTGTTTAAAGGACATTTGTTGGGATCTAATTTCCTCCTGTTTGCTTTTAAGATATCTTATCTCCGCCTGTATAATCTCGTCGGAATTCTGCCCCGCACTTTGTTCTCGGTATTCCTACAGTGTTTTTTTCTGATAGATGCGTACCGATAGACCTCTGTTTGACAAAGTGCTGATGTCAGCTTGCAGCCCTCAATTTTTTGCCTCTAGATGTTCCATTTTCCTCATAATTTGTCTAATTTGGAATGTCCAGAAAGCAAAATCTGTTTCTATTGCAATATTGGTGGGGCTGTATACATTCTCACTAGTATTGTCGCATTGTTGTAAATACTTCAATGGATCTCTGTTGTTGAAATCTTTGGACAATGGCGTTTCGGCTTCCCCGGGGTCCTTGTTGTGTTACTGCTCTTCATCATCGAAAACAATATTTCCGGCACCCATTGTGAAAGATTGCTTCGATTGCTGAGACCTCACCTTGTGATAGCACTATGACCGTGGAAACATGAACCCAAACAGTGATCCCATCGCGACTGTTATTTGAGCGAAGTTAAGACTGTGACAACATTGGATTCTTCTTTCTGTGGCTGCTTCGAGCCCTTATCTCTGTGGCAAGACCGAACCATTAACTTTGTAAAAGCGCCGAGCCCTTAACTTCACTGTGATCTCCGAACCTTGCAACTAATTTGAGTTTTGTGATGCTGCAATTCTATCCGAGAAGGGTGTCACGAGGCCGAAGGTAAATGGACAGGGTTTGTGGTTTTGTTGTGCAAACAGGGTTGGCAGAAATGGCAAGGACATGGGGCTGGAGCAGCAACGGGGTTTGGCGGCGTCGGAGCAAGGAGTCGAAGTGGGAGTCGAGACGCGGGGTTATTGGCGGAGTCAGGAGACGGGAAGCGGGGCTGGAGTAGCAACGGGGTTTGGCGGCATCAAGAGTCTAGACGCAGGGCTGGAGCAGGGCGTTGGGATGCGGGGCTGGAGCAGGGAGTCGGGATGCGGGGGGCTGGAGCAGGGAGTCGGGACGCGGGAGGCTGGAGCAGCAACGGGGTTTGGAGGCTGGAGCAACAACGAGACGCGGGAGGAGTAGAATGATTGCTAGGTTTTTGATTTGATGAGGTCACGCCCCGAGCCTCTATAGTTCCAGAAGACTAAATTCATTATTTATCTTGCAAGGGGATGGCAGGGTCCTTACCTCTCCCTGCCTAGGTTTCCATGTCCTTCATTGTTGCCCCTTTGTCTAGATATGTGTCCATCCGTTGTTGGACTCCCAATGCCATGTCTTTTTGCGCTGCTTCATCTCTAATTTCCTTATTTGATTTCCTCCTAATTTCTTTTGGTTCTTAGTTAAGATCCCTGCAGAAGAGGATGGGGGGGGGATTCGAAGAGTCAAGGGGAGATCCAGGATGGATATTATGAGGACTGGGAGGAGGAAGATCAGGGATGGAGGGTTGGAGGACAAGGGGATAGAAAAGATGAAGGGATGTTTTGGATTAATGGTTTGAGGAGGGGGAAGGTTTGCATTTTCCAAATGGATCTCCCCCCTCTTCGAGCTTTGAGGGGATTGTGAGGGGATCATATCGTTCAAGATTGGCTAGGGAATCCAAGGGGTTGTTGGAGGGGGGATGGGTTTGCAAGGGGTTAGAAGTGAGGGGAGCGGGATTAGACGAGGATGGGCTTATAGGAGGATGCGTTGCATGCTTGGAGGATTTGCTGGTGTTGTGTGAATTCCCGCGTTTGATAGTTTCCCACTATGCTTCTTGATTTTCTTGTGATTATTCTATTGGTCACTTTGAGCATCTGTTTGCAAAGTGGCTATATTCATGGCATGCCTTATATTTGGAAGGAAGTTTTTTGTAGTCAAGCTGTTGAATGTGCATCTAGTTGTCTACCTTGATCTTTACAACGTTCATAGCCCTTTGCCTAGATTGACTTCTATGTAGATCCATGCACATGCATGCGGATTTTCCTTAGGCTCACATCTGTCTATGTATTTGTTGATTGCATTTGTCAAGATCAAGGGATTCTAGAGGTAGAGGGCGTAGACTAGTACTTTTGTAGAACATATCTCTAACTAGACGTAGTAGTTATGTAGTAGTTTGTTACTGCAAAGCTAGTGTCGGGTGCAAGAAGAGCAATCATAGAGGGAAAATTTCTCTCAAGGGATCTCGAGCTTTAGAGATCTAATTTTTCGAGGTAGATTGGCAGTAGTTGTGATCAGATATTCTCACTCCAAAAGGGAGTGCGAATAGCAAAAGCAGAAGCCAAGCAGAGGGAAAGAGGGAGATTTTCGAGTTTATTTTCTCCAGTTTTGATTTTCACAAATTTTGCAGCTTTGTAGGGATGACTGTACAAGATTGCTAGAGGAGGTTGTACGAGTTAACCAGAATGTAGATCTGGGCAGCATATCGACTTCTAGTTGCCAGAGACAGGTACCTGAGGAAGTGCAAGTTGTCTAGTGTGGGTTGTAAAGAAAGGAAGGGTCCCAACTAGGGAGTAGGCTCAATAGGAGATAGTTGGGCGCCAGATCCAGGAGGTGGAGGAGTATGAGACTCCAGTGTGTCAGATGGGCATGATCCTTAAGGAAGTCCACCTATTGGATGAATACCTTGCGATGAGGGCCCATAGTATTCAGTAGCAGGATGGATCAGTGGCAGTAGATTTAGTTAGATGCTAGAGTGATAGATGCAGAGTCTAGTAGTAGTCAAATGTTGAGGAGCGCAATGCAAAGTTGGTAGCAGTGTAGGTGGCACAGTGCAGAGTTAGCGACAACACAGATTTTTCAGTGACAACGCAAATACTAGTAGCAGTTAGGACTGTTGTATCTCTGCCAGCTATCATGCCAGGGCATCTAAGATAATTGTTTTGGGGGTTTTGTTTAATTTGGAGGACAAATGTAGGAAACAGGTTTAAAACAGTGATGCCTAACCTTTTGAATAATATTAATATCTAAACAGAGGGCTGCTATTAAAATTCACACAATGATATAGCTTGCATGGTGGTGAGTAGAAATAGAGAGTTGGTATGACTATCACAGTGTTCAAATTGAAGATTAAATAATCATAAATAAGAAAACCTTTAAACTATGTTCAAAAGGTTTAACAAAATATGCCTAAGCTTGCAACATATGCTAATGATATTATGATTTAGAAGGAATAATAAAACAAATAGTTTATGTAATTCATTCTCTTTATAAATGATCACTTCAAAAGCTTATAAGAATAATTGAGGCACAATTACTCCTACTTGGTTATCTTTGTAAAACATAAGAACATGAAGAAAACACTGCAAAGTAAAATTGGAAAAGCTTCCAGAAAAACGAAACTGTATGAATCAGAATTCAGAATCCATTTGCTTTTGTATTAATGATTCAGAAAAATCAAGTACATTCAATGTTTAGAAATGCTTCTTCAAGGGTGAAAGAGGGTTATTTATACAATCTTAGAACTGAGAAAATATCTTAAACTATTTTACAAAAATAGATAATTACAAAATAAGGAATATAAACTGCTAGCTGATCTGGCACTATTTTGGTGTTGCGCTGTTTGATGACTGTTGCTGAAAAAATTGAAAACTGTTGAACTTGTGATGACTGTTCCTATAAAGGCTGAATGCTGTTTGATCACCCTCTAGTCAAGTAAATTAGTTAATACTTCCCAACGCTTCTTATCTGGGATAGATATCTTGGTTATCCTTCTGTAAACTTCATCCATTTTTGTATACTTCGTGAAAGTGGGTTTTATTGGAAATATATGCCTAATCTCATCCAAAATGAAGAAGGCGTCCTTGAGTGCATTTAGCACCACTCTTGGTGTTCATGCACCTCTTATGTTTGACACTGAAGCTACATTAGTGCCTACCTCTGTAAGCTTTCAAACATAATCCTCAATAGGCATTAATTTGTCATTAGTTACAAGTATAGAGGGCAAACCCTTGTTGGTCTAGGGTTCAATCCTACTGAAAAATCGTTGAACTATTGTATTCACACTGCTGCTCTTTTCTTCCAACTGAAGGATGAGGTTCTTCTTGGTGATCTTCTTTACTTCAATATAGTTGCTGTCCTGTCATTTATCCCTAATTCTTCAAGCTCATAACTGTCTTTAGAATTAAGGAACTTGATTATATCAGAAGCATTTTTTGGCATATACTCAAGCTGTTTAGAAACAACTTCAACAACTTGTTGAGCTTTCTCCAAGAGGTGTTTTTGATCAAATACTATCTTGATATAGGGCTAGATACCTTTAATTGCTTCAGTAATTTCTTCCCATAGAATTTCTCTTGCCAAACCCAATTTGTTTCCAATGTAAGATTCTTCGAGTTCCCTCTGCAATGTTTCAATCTGACCTTTTGCTCTCTGCAACTCAGCTGCATGTGAAGTGTCTGTAGCTGTTTTCATATGCTTTAACTCCTTGAGTTCATTTTGCAACTTATTGATTTGTTTTGTCCAGTGTTAGTTGGGAGCAGGAGTGAAAGCGGGGAGCAGGACCGAAAACGGGTGTGGGAGTGACATTTTTAGAAGCTCCCAGTTTGGGAGCGAATCCCATGTGTTTTAT
>APFE030895434.1:126770-178658 GCA_000404065.3 Pinus taeda
TTATATTTTAATACATATATGTCAACAAAAACATGTAGAATGATGAATTAGATATAAAAAACATAAAAAAGCATAGATTGAACCATATAACAACAATCATCTAGAAGTTATAATATTCATCAAACACGTCCACAAGTTAATAACATAGTAACATACAACATATTGAGTGGCATGATTCATCAATCTTAATGTTTCAAGCTTTAAAAATTCAATATATAACATTTATCATCATTGATCACCAAAGTTGTACTTGTAAGCTAAGTGTAACCATTACAACAAATAATATCTAACATGAAATGAAATGAAACAACTTTCAACTTTCATGAAGCATCATATTCATAATTCATTACTAATGAGTTATAATTGCCGACTTCAAACTTAAATTGTCATATATTGTTAAAAAATATCATAATAAATATGAAAGAGTCGATAGTTATAAAAACTACTAGAAACTAGAAAAGACAAGTAAATCTATTATCTATTGGTTATGCTTGGGCCTCTTGTCACCACGAGAAATGTCTAATTTTTTAGTCTTGTTGGAAAATCAGGATCTTTGTCATTAATGTAGAAATTTCTCATTTCCCACCCTAGTTTTTCAGTTTCACCTTATTTATCCAAAATAGTTAAATGCCCTTTCCCATATACTTACATTCAACAATTGAAAAAATAAATTTTGCTGAAAACACAAACTCTGGAAAATTTTACAGAATGCTGGAAAATGCAGAAAAAAAAATCAGCACATACAAACAGCCATTCAACACATTTAAACACAGTGATTTTTGGTCAAGATGACCCTGGAAAAACCCCCTACAACTCTTGGGGAAAACCAGTTCGAAAGCTCTTTTTTATTTCCGGAAAATGCTTTTTACAGTGAGAAATGTTCAGCGAAAAATCAGCAAGCAAACTTTTACAACTTATCTCGTTTCGTTTTCCGTGCCTCACAACGAACTGGAAAAACTTGCAAACAGTAAAACAAAACAACAATAAATGATGTACGGCCTCGATTTTTGTGCCCAATTTCAGCCTTAAATGCTGCTATACGGCTTGCCTAGAAAAGCGTGCAAGTTGCCATAAATACGTTGTACAGATTTCCTCGATTTTTGTGCAGAAAAAAACTAGCGGGACAAATGTATGGATTTGCCTCGATTTGCGTGCCAAGGTACAACCACTTGCTGTACGGATTTCTGCTCCTTCGATTTCTGTGCACTTGTACAAATTTCTAGGAAGTCGTGCCCAAATTCTGCGTTTCACTATGTACTAATTCAACTGTACACATTTGTTAAAACGCTGCATTGGAATGTGTGCCAAGTTGCTGCCTCCTTCTCCTACCTGTCCAGAAATCTCCCTTGCTCTCTTGCTCTCCTTCTCTCAATCTGCTCATGAAAGAAATGAATGACCTTTTTCTCCTTTTCCTCCTTTAATCTAACCTTAAGTGACTTTTGGGGAACTCCTAAATTCAATGGCTGAAATAGATTGAGATCTAGGGCTGAGATTAAATGCTCATTTAAATTTCACTTTCTATTTTTTAATTCACCCCACTTTAATAAAGACCTACTTAGTCATTTATTTCCAAAGTCACTTTTCCTTTCTAATTTTACATTGACTTTATTAAAGTCACTTGAAAATTAGACTTTAGTAACTTTATCACTTAAAGTCACTTTAAAATTAGATTTGACTTTATAAAAATTATAAAGTCACTTTAGGAGAAAAATTAAATTCTCTTGGACACTTTTCCCTAGGCCAAAGATCAAAGCCTTAGGGAACCACCTGTCCTCCGGTACCAAATTTCAACACTCCCTCTTACCGAGGAGGGTTTTCCTCACCACACCCATCTTGTCTCTGAAGTAGACATGCTTGCCCTGTGGTAAGGCTTTGGTAGGAATATCTGCAACCTGCTCATCAGTGGGAATGTACTCAAGCTTCACAGCTCATTTCATCTGATGAAATGATATTTGATCATGATATGCTTTGACCTGTCATGAAATATTGGATTCTCCGTGAGTTTAATGCAACTCTGATTATCACAGTGAATCACTGAAGGTCTCAACTACTGACAAAATAAGCCAAACAACATCTTGCGAAGCCAGATGGCCTCACAACTAGCTAGACTGGCTGCCATATACTCTGCTTCCGCTGAACTCAATGCTACTGATTGCTGCTTCCAGCTGAACCATGACACTACTGCCGAACCCAACCCAAAATAGCACCCTGAAGTGCTCTTCATATCAGAAGCACAACCTGCCCAATCAGAATCAGTATAACCTGCCAATCTCACTCCATCCCCCTGCTCGTAGTCCAGACCATAATCCACTGTCCCCTGCAAGTACCGCAAAATGTGTTTTGCAGCCACCCAGTGAACCTTCCTAGGCTCACACATAAACTGACTCATTGTGTTGACTGCAAAACAAATATCTGGTATAGTGTTGACCAATACATCAAGGAACCAATCAGTTGCCTGTACAATGTGGGATCCACCAACTTGGAATCCGAAGCATGAAGCTTCTTCCAGTTGGTGATCATCGGTGTCGACATGGGTTTACAATCCTCCATGTGGAATCTGCCAAGGATGTCCACAATATACTTCCTTTGCCCCAGGAAGAAATGCCCCTCCTCCTGCCACACCTCCAAACCCAAAAAGTAATGCATCAAGCCGATGTCCTTCATCTCAAACTCCGCCGCAAGATCTCTCTTGCAGTGCTCTATGAGTCTCTCTGCACCTATAATTATCAAGTCATCCACATACAACACCAGAATGAGAGGCTCCTCACCTATCACAATATAGTAAAGGTTCGGATCTGCCTCACTCTCTGTGAAACCCATCCCTTGCAAGTATGTATCTATCTTGGAGTACCAAGCTCTGGAAGCTTGCTTCAGGCCATAAAGGGCCTTCTTCAGTCTGCACTCATGGGACTCCTTTCCATGCACTTCAAAGCCCTGTGGCTGCTCAATGTACACCTCCTTCTGTATGAAGCCATTGAGAAATGCAGACTTCACATCCATCTGGTGGATCATCCAACCCATCTCTGCTGCTATCAATATAATGGAGCGGATCGAAGTATATCGAGCCACGGGAGCGAAGGTGTCCTCATAATCAACTCCCTCTACCTGGGAGAACCCTCTAGCCACAAACCTCTCTTTGAATTTCTCAATGCTGCCATCTGCAACATGCTTTACCTTGTAAAGCCATCTGGAAGTAACCACGGACTTGCCCTCAGGCCTCGGCACCACCTCCCAAACATCATTCTTCATGATAGAAGAATACTCCTCCTGCATGGCCTCTCTCCAGACTTGCTAGCTAGCTGCCTCCTCATAGATAGAAGGCTCAGAGTCAAGGATGCTGATAACCATTGCCATATAGCTACAAAACCTCTCAGGTGGTCTACTCTCTCTGACTGGCCTCTTAGGCTCAGCAACAGATGTGGCATCTCTCAAGGTGTCCTGAAGCCACTTGGGCTTCCTCTTCCTTGAGCATGCTTCTCCCATTGGAGAATGAAACTCCTACTCCTCATCACCAGGAGCTTGAACTCCTGACTGCTTGTCTGCTGTCCTCCTTCCTGCACCTGAACCTGTAGAAGCTGAGGTACCGTGTGAACTGTTCATTAGTGGACTCCCTAGTGAACTGCTCTGTGGACTGCTCTGCATGCTGCCCGGAGCACCACCCCGATGGCTCGGCGAGCCACTGCTCACTGACGGACCTGACATCCTCATAGATGTACCTCCGGATCCTCCTGATCCCTGCCCACTGGATCCCTGCGACTGACTCAACTACTGCTGAGGGTCTGGCTGATCTAGATACTCTAACTCCCGTGACCTCCTAAAGGCCCTGTCCTCCTCAAACTTCACATCCCGCCTGACAACAACTTTCCTCTATGCAGGAATGTAAATCCGAAAGGCCTTTGAGGTCTCACTGTAGCCCACAAAGATACCCTTCTCTGCGGTGGGCTCTAGTTTGGTCCTCTTCTCCTTGGGTATGTAGGAGTATGTAATGCATCCAAAGATACAAAGATGACCAATATCAGGCTTCTTCCCAGAGAAAGCCCCCTCCGAAGTCATGTGCCCTAAGGCACGATGCGGACTCCTGTTCTGCAAGTAAACAACTGTGTTGCAGGCCTCTGCCCACAAGAACAATGGCAACCCCTGATCATGCAACATGGCTTTGGCAGCCCCTACGATGGATCTGTTCTTCCTCTCCGCAACCCCGTTCTGCTAGGGGTTGTAAAGAACAGTGAACTCCCTCCTAATGCTTGCCTCTGCACAATAATCAACAAACTCTCCAAGGGTGTACTCTCCCCCATTGTCCGACCACAGGGACTTGATCTTCCGACCTGTCTGTGTCTCCACAAGAGCTCTAAACTCCTGAAACCGTTTGAAGACCTCACTCTTGGTCTTAAAGAAATAAATCCAGGTCCTCCTGGAGTGATCATCAATGAATAAAACATAGTACTCATATCCACTCAAGGAAACATGAGACATCCGACCGCTCACATCAGAATGAATCAAATCAAGTATCCCAGTCGCTCTGCTGTCACTGCTGGGAAAAGGGGATTTGGCAAAGTTGCCCCATCGCACATCCTCTGCAAGTATCAAAGTGATCAGTACTGAAATCTGGCACACCTGTAGTGATCTTCCGCAAAGTCCTCAAGGCTCCATGATACATATGTCCCATCCTGTGGTGCCAAATCTCACATAGCTCAGAACTGCTAGCTCTGTTGTCGGTACTACTGCTCAATGCCACAAGGGACTGGAATGCAAACTTGTAGACCTTTGTATGGCGTACACCTATCACTCTAGCTGAATCAGCTGGAGTGCCCCTGGGATACATCAACACCTGTCCTCCCTTGAACAGTATCTCATATCCTCTGTCCTCCAAAGCTGAGACTGATATGAGGTTCTTCCTCATCCCTGACACATAAAGAACATCTGACACCTTCAAGGGAGGTTTGGACTCCCTCTGAAATGTAAGTGTCCCCACATCGACTGCTCTAACAACTTTGTCATCACCGAGTACTACCTCTATATCAGTGCCACTCTCTAAAAGCTCAGAGAAGTACTCACGGACTCTTGTCATGTGACGTGAAGCCCCACTGTCCACATACCAGATACCCGAATATGCTCCGCTAATTGAGGGAAAAGCATGCTCCCTCTGAACCTGTGTGGCAGGTGATCCTGCACTAGAGGACTCATACGCAGTGAACCCAAACTCCCGGTCAAAACGAACTGCAAAGTCCTCAACCTCTGCTGAAGCTGTC
This sequence comes from Pinus taeda, assembly GCA_000404065.3. Classification (NCBI taxonomy): domain Eukaryota; kingdom Viridiplantae; phylum Streptophyta; class Pinopsida; order Pinales; family Pinaceae; genus Pinus; species Pinus taeda. The sequence goes on from APFE030895434.1 coordinate 132,020, forward strand.
ACGCTCTGGTTCTTCCCCTTCTTCTTCTCCGGACACACAACTGCATAGTGTCCCATCTTTTGACAATTCCAACACTTCACCTTGGAATAGTTCTTCTGTGTGTTACCCTGTTTACCTTTACCATTGCCTTTGCTCCCACCATTGCTTGTGGAAGCCTGCTTCTTCCCTTTGCCTTTCTTGCCTCCTGTTGACAGTGCTACATCCTCATCCTGCTCAACTGGCTTGGCTACCCCAAGCTAACCTTTCTTGATCCCTGTCTGAATGCAATCATCCCAAAACCTCTCTCATGTGGGAAGGGTCTCACGTGCACAAACCCCATCAGCAAAGTTCATCCATGAACGGTGGAGGCCATTCACTGCAATCCACACCAACTCAGTGGGTGGAATGGCCTGTCCAATCGCTGCCAACTCATTTATCAAATTAGTAATCTTTGTGAGATATCCAGCTGCACTATCATTACCCATCTTAATGTTCTTCAACTTCTCCTTCAGGACCATTCTTCGGTTCTCATTGGTACTCTGGTAGAGATTAGACAATGCTGTCCACATCTCATGGGCATTGCTCTTTCCTTTCACATGAGGAATGCAATGGTCTTTGACTCCGTCTAGAATCAACCTCTTACCCTTGTTGTTCTTATTATTATACTCAGCCAACTGTGTAGTATCAGTAGGCACAACAACAGGGTTCTGTGTGGTATGCACCATGATATCCCAGACTTCTGCCTCCTCAAAGATACTCTGCATTCTCTCCTTTCAAAAGCTGTAATTTGTGTGCTATCCTCCACCCTCAATCCCAATGACATCATGCTGTCCTAAAACTAAAAAATAGCACTGCTGTAGTAAAGATAAAACTGCTGTTTGTGAAAAATCAGCGTGCTGGAATTTTCTGAGTGAAAAATCAGTAGGCTGTAATTTTCCTACTTGCTGTCCCAAATTGCACTTTAGCACTCAAGCTCTGATACCATGTAGAAATTTCTCATTTCCCACCCCGGTTTTTAGTTTCACCTTATTTCTCCCATATAGTTAAATGCCTTTTCCCATATCCAGATTCCATACATTCAACCACTGAAAAAATAAATTTTTGCTGAAAACACAAATTCTGGAAATTTTACAGAACGCTGGAAAATGCAGAAATAAAAATCAGCAGGTACAAACAGTCATTTAACACATTTGAACACAGTGATTTTTGGTCAATGTGACCTTGGAAAAACCCCCTACAACTCTTGGGGAAAACCAGTTTGAGAGCTCTTCTTTATTTCTGAAAATGCCTTTTTTACAGTGAGAAATATTCAGCAAAAAATCAGCAAGCAAATTTACAATTTATCTCTTTTCCCGTGCCTCACAGCAAACTGGAAATTACAGCAAACAGGACAGCAATAAATGCTGTACGGCCTCCTCGATTTTCGTGCCCATTTTCAGCGTTAAATGATGCTGTACGACCTGCATTAAATGTGACGTACGGACTGCAATAAATGTGTTGTATGGACCTCGATTTGCGTGCAAAAAATAACAAACTGCTCCTCGATTTCTGTGCAAACTAGCTGTACAGATTTCTAGAAAATCGTGCCAAAATCAGCGTTTCACTGTGTGCTGAATCAGTTGTACAAATCTGCTCAATTGTTGCCTTGGAATGTGTGCCAAGCTGTTGTCTCCTTCTCCTCCTTGTCCAGAAATCTCCCTTGCTCTCTTGCTTTCCTTTTCTCAATCTGCTCATGAAAGAATGAATGACCTTTTGCCTCATTTTCCTCCTTTAATGTAATTCTAAGTGACTTTTGGGTAACCTCTAAATCCAATGGCTGAAATAGATTGAGATCTAGGGCTGAGATTAAATGCTCATTTAAATCTCACTTTTTATTTTTTAATTCACCCCACTTTAATAAAGACCCACTTAGTCATTTATTTCCAAAGTCACTTTTCCTTTCTAATTTTACATTTGACTTTAGTAAAGTCACTTTAAAATTAGACTTTGGTAACTTTATCACTTAAAGTCACTTTTAAATTAGATTTAACTTTATAAAAATTATAAAGTCACTTTAGGAGAAAAATTAAATTATTTTTGGACACTTTTCCTTAGGCCAAAGATCAAAGCCTTAGGGAACCACCTGTCCTCCGGTACCAAATTTCAACAGGGATAAAGACAATGACATTAGATCTGAAAATGAATAGACTTATAAATTAGTTTGCCAACATATATATAGTGAATGCAAGATGAAGAGTACTTGGGACTTTCTTTCAGATGATAGGCTTAGATATCAGGGTTCATCAGAACAAAGTATTTGTATGCATGAATATATATATCAACTTCTCACTTCATTAACACTTTCCCTAAGAGTTTGGCTCAAAGCATAAGTTACTATACCAACAAATCGTTCCTTTCTAAATAATACTCTCTAGAACTCTACATGTACAGGGACGAAGGTAACAACTAACACATCCAACAAGATAAAGGTCACGACATGCCCATAATTGATAGCAACCACCAACAATGATTCACGTCCCACACTGCCAACAAGAAATTCCAAAAATCATATCCATTAAGGAGTATACTCAGCCACAATGCACAAGACTTATTATGGCCCTAATACAGAGGTAAAGCTCATCCTTCTTTACCAGAAATTCGACCCAAAAATATGGTGGCTTGACCAACAATAGAGATAAGGAGATTCGATCCCCTTTTCCTCAAGGTATCTCGTCCAAATTGTGGAAACACATCCTACAATTATAAAAGAGAACTCGTGCTTTGTTTACACTTCAAAGGTCGCCCTTCCTCCTTTAGGAAACTCGACCCATGAGACTCGGGAGTTGGGAATATAGCCCAATCTCCTTGGTACTTTTTACCTAGCAAATCGACCCCAAAGTGGCTTGGAAATTTAATGCCTTTGTGGGTATTTCTCAATCTGTCAAAATGAGATAGAAAACACTATATGAGAAAGTAAAATCAATTGATAAAACTTCCTTTCTCCAGTACTTTCTGCAAATCATTTTTTGTATTGGATTCTCATGGTGAAATTTGAGTAATTTCATTCCTTGAACCAGCTAGTGTGTCTAGTTTCAACACTGAAGCTAACTATACTGGTTAGGGTTTCTTAAACCCTAAGCTTCTTCAAAATTTTCCAAGAGCTCATTTTCTCAAAATGCAAGTCAAAGAATGAGGAGAGTCTCCTCACTTTTGCTCTTTTATAAACCCGTGGCCACTTTTGTTGTCATTTGATCATTTTAATATTTTATAAAGTCGCTTTATAATCTTTTCACTTTATAAAATTAAAATGACTTTTCACTTGATTAGGAAGTCTCACCCCTTTTCACCCCTTAGACTTTTATAATGTTTTCCTAGGCAAATCATGTTCGCTTATTAAATTTTCCCCGCCTTAGCTTATGAGAACCATGTTACGCTAGCGAACTCCGTCAATTGCTTCTCAAGTGGTCGGGGTCATTACAGTCCTCCCTGCCCAAGATTGCTTGTCCTCAAACAATTTTAACTTAGGTTGTTTAAGCACCTGCTCACCTTCCCAGGTGGCATCCTCCATCAATAAATCCTTCCATTTACCAGGTACTCTACTATTCGATTTCACAGTTTCCTGTCCCTTGTGTCTAGGATCTCTTTTGGAACCGAGATCAACTCTCCTTCCTCGTCCAAAGGTGGGAGTTTCGTGGAAGTGACAACATGTTGTCCTAGGGCCTTTTTAAGGCATGAGACATGAAAGATGTTGTGAAGCTCAAGCTCATACACCGCTTCTCCTACTCATCTCACGATTCAATATTGCCCATATAACCTGAGTTTCAACTTTTCCGCCCCTTTGTTTGAGTGATGACTACCTGTGGGGCTGAAGACGAAGATACACCATATCTCCAACTTCAAAGTTGTGCTCCACTCTGTGCCTTTCTGCATATAATTTCTGCTAATTCTGAGCCATTTGTAAATTGTCCTTGAGGATTTTTCAAATATCTTGGCTTTCTCGAATCTAGTCCTTAGCTAGAGGTGCCCGACTATCCCCAAATATCCTATCTACAAATGTTGGGGCGTCATACCCATATAATGCTTTGAAGGGTGTCATGCCGATGGACATTTGAAAAGTGGTGTTGTAGCAATGCTCCCCTAGATACAACCACTTGACCCATGCCTTTAGCTGGCTCATTACATTATCTTGGAGATAGCCCTCCAACGATTTGTTGACCATCTTTGTCTGTCCATTACTCTGTGGGTGGTAGTTGGTGTTCGGTGTCAATGCGGTCCTAACAAGTTTGAATAGATCTCGCCAAAAGCGACTCATGAACTTACTGTCCTTTGTTGATTTTGGGTAGCATCGAATGTGCTCTAGCCATGAAATTTGGTGGAGAGGCTAAGGCACATGAAATTTCCAAGACCCAAAAATCGTTTGGAAAAATTCCACCAGGATGAAAAGTTAGTAAAATAATTAATATTTTTAATGAGTTCCTAAGTCTAAACTTAAGAAAATAAAAATATTAATGTGTATTAATAATGATGTGTGTGAGAAAGTTCTAAGAGACGAGGATCAAGCCAGTTCTAATCTTAGTTGTTGATTAGGGACTTAATTTCGATCGTTGATTCGTCAACAGGAAAAGTATAAGAGGAGGCTTGAGGGTCAATTGGAGACACACCAAGTGATCCCCAGATATCCTATTTGCAAATGTTGGGGCGTCATACCCATATAACGCTTTGAAGTGTGTCATGCCAATGGACATGTGAAAAGTGGTGTTGTAGCAATGCTCCCCTAGATGCAACCACTTGACCCATGCCTTTCGCTGGCTGGTTACATAATCCTGGAGATAGCCTTCTAATGATTTGTTGACCATCTTTGTCTGTCCATTACTCTGTGGGTGGTAGTTGGTGCTCGGTGTCAATGCAGTTTTGACAAGTTTGAATAGCTCTTGCCAAAAGCGACCCATGAACCTACTGTCCTTTGTTGATTTTGGGTAGCATCGGATGTGTTCTAGCCATGAAATTTGGTGGAGAGGCCAAGGCACATGAGATCTCCAAGACCCAGAAATCGTTTGGAGAAATTCCACCTGGATGAAAAGTTATTAAATTAATTAATATTTTTAATGAGTTCCTAAGTCTAAAATTAGGAAAATAAAAATATTAATGTGTATTAATAATAATGTGGGTGAGAAAGTTCTAAGAAAGGAGGATCAAGCCAGTTCTAATCTTAGCCGTTGATTAGGGACTTGATCTCGACCGTTGATTCGTCAGCAAGAAAAGTATAAGGGGAGGCTTGAGGGTCAGTTGGAGACACACCAAATGATCAAAGAATTCGATTTTCTGGGGCGAGGTTTGCTGAGGAAATCGAGTTAGTGATCAGAGTTGCAGTGAGGGGCAGTTCAACAAGGGATTTTCATCCGAGGCTGAAGAATACATAGCAGAGAGGCAATGCAGTGCCGAGAGAGAGAACGCAGGCCCTAGAAGTGCTGACGCAGAGGACGCAAAAGGCTGACGCAAGTGACGTAGAAGCCGTAGAGGCAGACGTTGGGCCTCAGAGACAGCGCTGGGGAGATTTGTGGGGCAAACTGGGAGCATATCAATAGATTTTGAGCCGGGAGTGGGTGACGCAGTTCCAGAGCAGTGTTTGCAGCAACTTTTGTTGTGCAACATAGAGAACAACTAGAGTCGCTGTGGGGTTTGATCATCCGCTTGCTGATTTGCCGGAATATCTATCTCCGGATAGAGGTACTACTACCAAGGATATTCTCTGTTGGGTGAGCCATTTTTGGCACCCTAGTTGTATTCACGAAATCTGCTAAATAATACAAACCTTCTATATGCTGCATTGATTTTCTCGAATTGGGTTTTTTCGGGGATGATTGTCCAAAAATAACGATGTCCCTTGTATTATTGTCTCTATTTATTTTAGTGCATGATCTGTATATCTGTGAAGGTTGCAATAGTGTTTACTTCGATGTTTATGCAATTAAATAACTTGTTAATGTAAAGAACAAGTAGGAGATTGTAAACTAGTAGTTGCAGTAGGGGTTTCTGATGTGTTAGATTCAATAATTTTTACACTATCCCTGTCCCCGAAGCATCACACTCCAATATGGAAGTCTAGGTGGAATCTGGTAATGCAAGCATAGGACACGAACTCATTACCTGCTTCATCTTCTTGAATGTTTCCTATGCTTTCTCGGTCCGATTGAAAGCCCCTTTTTTGGTGAGGTTTGTAAGAGGTGCTGTCAACTGCGAGAACCCCTTCACAAACATTTTGTAGTATGTGCAAAGGCCAAGGAAGCTTTTCAGTTCAGTTATATTTTTCAAGGTAGGCCATTCAATGATTGTCCAGATTTTCTCTTGATGAACTTGAACCCCATCATGCCCAATCATGTCCCCTAAGTAGAGCATCTCTGTCATGCCAAACTCGCACTTGAACTCCTTTGCATATAGTTCGTGTGCCTCCAGAATTTCCAAAACCTCATCCAAGTGTATCGGATGGTCCTCTCAAGTCGTGTTGTAGACCAATATATCATCAAAGAAAACCAGCAAGTACTTCCGCAACTGTTTATTGAACACATGGTTCATGCGTGACTAGAAAGTTGTGGGGGTGCTGGTTACCCAAATGGCATAACTAGGAACTTGTAGTGCCCATAATGGGATGTCCTGCTCCTGAACTTGGATTTGATGGTAGCTCGAGTGAAGATTAATCTTCGAAAAATATTTGGCCCCCCTTAATTCGTCCATCAACTCATCTATCTTGGGATTAGGATATCGGTTCTTGATTGTTCTCTTGTTAAGACCCTTGTAGTTTATGCACATCTGCAAGCTGCCGTACTTCTTCTAAGCCATCACTACCAATGAAGCAAATAGACTGGAGCTAGGTCAAATATGACCCAACCTCAACAACTCCTTAATGCCCTTCTTTATCTCATCTTTGTAGACCTTGGGATGTTCGTAAGGATTGGTTATAATTGCCTCTACACCCTCCTCCAATTCTATAACATGCTCAAAACCCCTGTTTGGCGGTTTACATGGACGAATTTCAACAAAAACGTTTTGGTGTTTTTGAAGCAATACTTGAATGTCGTCTGGTTGCTGTCATGGCTGCTCTGACTGCCTGCTGTTGGTGATGAAGCACTTCACTGCCCACTCAACGTCTCCTCTTCGCAACATTGCTTCCATGCTATTGGATGCTACTATCTTCGGTGGATACTGATGCATGGCCCTCAATACTACCTTCCTGCCATCCCGAGATAGGTAGATCCTTTCACTCTCACTACCACTGGCTTCCCTCTCTTTTTTGTGGATCGCCCGACATGTTCTGCAGTTGCTTCAGCAGCATACTTTGGTCGAGCGACGAGACCCCCCTTTCATTTCCTCCAAGCAACTTGCGGAGGCCCCGGTTTTTCTATTCCCCTTATCATCCGTCGCGGTTACAGAGGTATTATTGTGGATTTGTGGGGAATGGACGAAATCTTTGTTCTTTCTCCTGTTTCTTTTCCGCTCCGATTGCTCATATTCCTCCAGGATGCTTTGCACATAGTTCATGGATCTGAAACTCCTGTCCACAATAACTTGTTTGTTGGTCTGGCTTGATGCATTCTTTAGGAAGAGTAGGAATTAGGTCCTATGTGTTAGCTTTCTATCTGAAAGAGTAGGAAGTAAGAATAGTAAGAGTAGGAATTATATCTTCTATTGTAGGTTGATCTATTTGATAGGCTTAGACAAAATGAGAAACACTTTAGATACCGCAAGATAAGCACTCTACTCTGATCTCAACAACGTAACCCTCTAACAAACCTAAGCCCTTCCTATCCTTACTAGAACTATAAAAGCAGCTAGGAAGAAGCTACTAACTAATACCTATTACTCTCTATTGTAGAAGAAGGAATCCTATCTATTTATTGTAGAATAAGATGGGGTAAGGAACTTGCCTGAAGGGGCCTTGATGGGGCCCCTTCGGCCAACCTTGAGCCTTCGGCCCACCTTGAAGGGGTCTCCTAATACGGGTTCCCCTTCACCCCATCCTTGATGGGGCCCCTCCTTGAACCACTCATCCTTGATGGGACCCCACCTTGAGCCTTCGGCCCACCTTAAGGGGGTCTCCTAATACGGGTTCCCCTTCACCCCATCCTTGAACCTTAGATTAAAATTTAATTTCCTAGGTCCACCCGAGTTTTCAACCAGTTCAACATCACAATCAGGCGTTGGGTCCCCCTGAGTTTTCAACCAGTTCAACTTCACAATAAGGCGTTGGGTCCCCCTGAGTTTTCACAATAATATACCCCTCATATAACCCCCTAATATCACCCCTCATATATTGGTCAAATAAGACGTTGGGTCCCCACATTTATTTTGATCACATGACTCCTCTGGACCTAAGCCTAACAAACATGACTCCTCTGGACCTAAGCTTAACAAATTTGGTTAGGGAGTAAGGCAACGTTGCTGGAACTATTATGGTTACCACCCATATATCACCGAGTGGGCCTTCAGGGGCTACCAGGCCAGATCTCCCAGTGCATTTGGAGGGGTGTCCCATCTGTGATTGCTAGGATACCATCAAGGTTATGGGAAGTCAGGTTTAGGTCCTTTGGAGCTAAGCTTAACAAATTTGGTTAGGAAGCATGGTAGCCTTGCTGAGTGGTTTGGTTACCACCCATTAAAGTGGGCCATCAAGGGCTACCAGGTTTTCTCTCCCAGCCAAACAAGGTTAGGGAAGTCAGGTTCAGGCTTAACCACCTAACCTGATCCCATTGCTTGCTGGGGTGTCCCAGATTCACGGATGATGTTAGGGGGCCAGGGTACTGCCTTGCCTCATTCTTAGTGGTGCCACCCGTCTGGTGACAAACGAGTGGGCCTGAGGGGGCAGACATTACTCGCAGCTTATTGCTGGGGTGTCCATCATTTGGTTAGGGTGCAAGGGCACCTTGCCTGAGTTACATTGGTGCCACTAGCAATGGTGGTCCATCAAGGGGAACCCATGTTTTCTCACCTAGCCTCATCTTGTTGGGAGGGGTTGTCTCGTTGCCATTCATTTTGTTTTCTGTGTGTGGTGTCCCGTTGTCGTTCATCTTGTTTTCTATGTTTGGTGTCCCATCTTGTGTGGTGTTTTCTTTTTGGTGGTGTCTCCAAACTACATACCTAGAGTGTGCACCGCACACCTTATGTACTTTTAGTGGTCTTGCTCGAAGGGGCCTTGATGGGGCCCCTTTGGCCAACCTTGAGCTTTCGGCCCACCTTGAGGGGGTCTCCTGATACGGGTTCCCCTTCACCCCATCCTTGATGGGGCCCCACCTTGAGCCTTCGACCCACCTTGAGGGGGTCTCTTGATACGGGTTCCCCTTCACCCTATCCTTGATGGGGCCCCTCCTTGAACCTTATATTAAAATTTAATCTCCTAGGTCCCCCTGAGTTTTCAACCAGTTCAGCATTACAATCAGGCATTGGGTCCCCTTGAGTTTTCAACCAGTTCAGCTTCACAATAAGGCATTGGGTCCCCCTGAGTTTTCACAATAATATACACCTCATATAACCCCCTAATATCGCCCCTCATATATTGGTCAAATAAGGTGTTGGGTCCCCACATATATTTTCATCACATGACTCCTCTGGACCTAAGCCTAACAAACATGACTCCTCTGGACCTAAGCTTAACAAATTTGGTTAGGGAGCAAGGCAACATTGCTGGAGCTATTATGGTTACCACTTGTATATCACCGAGTGGGCTTTCAGGGGCTACTAGGCCAGATCTCCTAGCCCATCTAGAGGGGTGTCCCATCTTTGATTGCTAGGATACCATCAAGGTTATGGGAAGTCAGGTTCAGGTCCTTTGGAGCTAAGCTTAACAAATTTGGTTAGGGAGCATGGCAGCTTTGCTAAGTGGTTTGGTTACCACCCATTAAAGTGGGCCATCAGGGGTTACCAGGTTTTCTCTCCTAGCCAAACAAGGTTAGGGAAGTCAGGTTCAGGCTTAACCACCTAACCTAATCCCATTGCTTGCTGGGGTGTCCCAGATTCACGGATGATGTTAGGGAGCCAGGGTACTGCCTTGCCTCATTCTTAATGGTGCCACTTATCTGGTGACAAACGAGTGGGCCTGAGGGGGTAGACATTACTCGCAGCCCATTGTTGGGGTGTCCATCATTTGGTTAGGGTGCAAGGGCACCTTGCCTGAGTTACATTGGTACCACTGGTAATGGTGGTCCATCAGGGGGAACCTATGTTTTCTCACCCAGCCTCATCCTGTTGGGAGGGGTTGTCCCATTGCCATTCATCTTGTTTTCTGTGTTTGGTGTCCTATCTTGTGTGGTGTTTTCTTTTTGGTGTTGCGTCTCCAAACTACATACCTAAAGTGTGCATCGTACACCTTATGTACTTTTAGTGGTCTTGCTCGAAGGGGCCTTGATGGGGCCCCTTCGGCCAACCTTGAGCCTTCGGCCCACCTTGAGGGGTTCTCCTGATACGGGTTCCCTTCACCGCATCCTTGATGGGGCCCCTCCTTGAACCACCCATCCTTGATGGGGCTCCACCTTGAGCCTTCGGCCCACCTTGAGGGGGTCCCCTGATACGGGTTCCCCTTCACCCCATCCTTGATGGGGCCTCTCCTTGAACCTTAGATTAAAATTTAATCTCTAAGCTCCCCCTGAGTTTTCAACCAGTTTAGCTTCACAATAAGGCGTTGGGTCCCCTTGAGTTTTCAACCAGTTCAACTTCACAGTCAGGCGTTGGGTCCCCCTAAGTTTTCACAAAATAATAATCCTCATGTAACCCCTAATATAACCCTTCATATATTGTACCAAAAAGGGCGAAGGCTGCCCTCATAGATTGTGTGAATGTGATTGTAGGTGTTAGTGTGACAAACATGACTCCTCTGGATCTAAGCTTAGATGGAACACCCACTAAGGCACAAAGCCCTGGTTGGCTAACCCGGGCACCCAATATATGTCACTGAACTATGTAGCTGGGGGAGATATCCCTCATTAATGATAGCCCACCTTAACTCAGTGTCATTAGTGATTCCAGGGCAAGGCATAGGGGTGTTGAGGCCCCTTTTAAAGGTGTGGCGTACTATTATTTGCACCTAATGGCTTACAACTCATTATTGCTTCAAGCTCAGTATTGCTTGCATTGAGTGAGCCGCATACGAGTATAACCAATTTCATTCCTTAGATGGTTTCAAACCAATGAACACCATGCCTTGTTGGAACCAAGATGAACCATCACTTTTCGGACCTCGCTTCTGAACGTATGTGCCTCGCTTTTGAACCATCTCTGAATGTATGATGTTAGGGAGCTAGGGTACTGCCTTGCCTCATTCTTAGTGGTGCCACCCGTCTAATGATGAACGAGTGGGCCTGAGGGGGCAGACATTACTCGCATCCCATTGCTGGGATGTCCATCATTTGGTTAGGGTGCAAGGGCACCTTGCCTGAGTTACATTGGTGCCACTGGCAATGGTGGTCCATCAGGGGGAACCCATGTTTTCTCAGCCAGACTCATCCTGTTGGGAGGGGTTGTCTCGTTGCCGTTTATCTTGTTTTCTTTGTGTGGTGTCCCGTTGCCGTTCATCTTGTTTTCTATGTTTGGTGTCCCATCTTGTGTGGTGTTTTCTTTTTGGTGTTGTGTTTGGTGTTGTGTCTCCAAACCACATACCTAAAGTGTGCACCACACACCTTATGTACTTTTTTCGTCCATTTTTGGTTTCCCGGTGATCCGGTCTACTCCTAAAAAGGTTTGACCTCTTTACTCTTCTGAGGAAAAGAAGGTTGAGTGAATTTGTTCTTCGAGACGACATCCTGCATATCCCTAGTTTTATTGATTGTCGCACGAAGTGTGGCAAGTTCAAAATCTTTGACCCAACCACGTAGAGGCTTCGACAATCCCTCTACAAATAACATCACCAACCTAGTCTCCGAGATGTTTGTGACCATAACTGCTAGTCTCTGAAACTTTGAATTGTAGGTCTACGAACTGTCTGTTTGTCTAAGTTGGGCCAACTCCTTGGAATGAAGCTCCGGACCTGTCCTGTCAAATCGCTCAATGAGCGTTTGAGTGAACTTAGTAAACGAAGTGATCCTATTGTGAATCATTGTCACCAACCCATGGCACCACAACTCATGGGCTTCGTCATCCAAGTGTAATGTGGCTAGCTTGATGGCCTCCTTCTCTGTCATTTGATGCAACTGGAAATATGTATCCAACTTCTGTACCCACAACCGAGTTGAGCATTTGGATGACCCATCAAAGCAAGGGATTGTTACCTTCCCCAATGTCTTTTGCAACTCATTACTATGCCTCAAAGCTTTCTGAAATATTTTGGGCTTGCTCTTCAACTGAAGGCGGCAGAAATTTGTGAAACTTATGACAGTTTGGAACTCGCGTCCTGATGCTCTATGCTCTTCCAAATAATCTGCATAAGGAATCCCTTGAGTAAACTGCTTTGTTTGGTCCGCTGCCGTCTCATGTAAGGATTGAGGCATGTTTTTTCTGTGTATTTTGCTAAATGAGCGTGAATGGCTCTGTGTACTAGTACGAGTCCAACTTCCCTCTGCACTATTAAATCCCTCTCAATTCATTGGTTCCTTTTTGGTTGAAGCCCCTTTGTTTGTCATCCCTCTCATTAGGTCCACCATTTCCTTTTGACCTTTAGCCAAATTGTTTATTGCACTAAGCAAGCTATTAAATGCTTGGGCCTCCTTATCACCCATGTTTGGTTCTTCTATTTCAAGTGTTTCTTCTACTGCTTTCCCTTTATCTGGTGTTTCTTCACCCTTACTATCTGGGAGATCTTCTTCTCTAATAGGAGTAGGTTCTCTATGTGTGTACTTCCTCTTGTAAGTTATCCCTCTAAAGGGGCTCTCGTTTGTCATGATATTACCAACAAGAGACCCTTAGTCCCCACAATTGTCCAAGAACATGCTCTGATACCACTGTAAAATTCCCTCTTAGGAATGATTAAAAAAATGATTGTGTTTGGTAGTTATTTCATTGACAACTTCCGTCAAGCAGTTTTTTTTCTCATTGCTATAGGTGTAAATCTGGTTTGTTTAACTCAATGATGTATATGATAGATATTCCACACTAAAATAACACTTCTCCTCAACCACATTTGATTTAATATATGCTTAAAAATGTACATACAAGTATATTGAATGCTGGTATAAAGGCAATGACACTAGATCTGAAAATGAACATACTTGTAAATTAGTTTGCCAACATATATATAGTGAACGCAAGATGAAGTGAACCTGGAACGTTCTTTCAGATGATAGGCTTGGATATGAAGCTTCTTCAGAACAGAGTATTTATATGCATCAATATATATATCAACTTCTCCCTTCAGTAATAATTTCCCTAAGAGTTGGCTCAAAGCATAAGTTACTAGATCAACAACTGGTACCTTTCTAAACATTGCTTTCTGGAGCTCTACATGTACAGGAACATAGGTAATAACTAACACATCTAGCAAGATAAAGGTCATTACATGCCCATAACTGATAGCAATCACCACCAATGATTCACGTGCTTCACTGTCAACAAGAAACTCCAAAAATTGGACCCTTTAAGGAGTATACTCAGCGACAACGAATAGGATTTATTATGGCTCCAATATAGAGGTGAAGCTCGTCCTTCAATATCAAAAATTCGACTTAGAAATATGGTGTCTCGACCAACAACAGAGATAAAGAGATTCGATCGCTTTTTCCTTAGGGAATCTTGCCCAAATTGTGGAAAGTCGTCCAACAAATAAAAAAGAGAACTCGTGCTTTGGTTACACTTCATACTCGTCCTTCCTCCTTCAGGAAACTTGACCCATGAGACTTAACAGTTGGGAATATAGCCCAGTCTCCTTGGTACTTTTTACCCAACAAATCGACCCCAATGTGGCTTGGAAATTTGATGCCTTTTGGGGTATTTCTCATCTATCAAAATGAGATAGAAAACACTATATGTATAATGTCCCCAACTTAGGAAACATATGATGGAGTCGGCTAGCCTAACATGGTTCCCATAGGCTAAAGTGAGGAAAATTTAATAAGGGGACTTAATTTGCCTAGGGAAACATTATAAAAGTCTAAAGGGTGATAGGGGGACACTTCCTAGGCAAGTGAAAAGTCATTTTAACTTTATAAAATGACATTATAAATGTTAAAAGGTAAAACAGTAGCAAAAGTGGCCACAAGTTTATAAAAAATAAAAAAGTGAGGAGACTCTTCTCATTCTTTCACTTGCATTTTGAAAAAAAGAGCTCTTGGAGAGTTTTTGAAGAGAAGTTTAGGGTTTGGGAAACCCTAGCCGCCATAGCTCGTTTTAGTGTTGAAACTTGATCCTATACATTCTAACTGGTTCAAGGAGTGGAATCACTCAAATTTCACCATTGGGATTCAAAGGAGAAGATGATTTACATGAGACACCGAGGTAAATATGTGTTATCAGTTTACCTTTTTTCCTGATATAATGTATTCTATCTCTTTTGACAGGTTGGAGAATACCCACAAAGACATCAAGTTTCCAAGCCATCTTGAGTTCGATTGGTTGGGTAAAGGAATATCAAGGAGATTTGACAATACTCTCTGTTGTTTTTTGGGTAGCATCGGATGTGCTCTAGCTCCGAAATTTTATGGGGGGCTAGAACACATGAGATCTCTATGACCCAGAAATCATTTGGTGAAATTCCACTCGGATTGTATTTTATTAAAATAATTAATATTTTTAATGGGGTTCCTAAGTCTAAACTTAGGAAAATTAAAATATTAATGGGTATTAATGAAAATATGGGTGAGAAGCTTCTAAGAGACGAGAATCAAGTCTAATTTAATCTTTTAGCCGTTGATTAAAGATTAGATCACGACCATTGATATCTCAATAGGAAAAGTATAAATGAAGACTCGAGAGTCATTTGGAGACGCACTGGGAAAATACTCAGTAACTCGAGGGAAATCGATTCTCAAGAAGTAAGAGTTTGATTTTAGAGGGAGAGTTGCAGGGTGAAGGAAGAGGAGGGTATCAGCATCAGTTGGAGACTGAGGAGGAGGGGATGCCGTCCATTAGAGGGACAACGTAGAGGGACAACTAAGAGAGACATCACAGCAAGGGATGCAATCCTCATGCAAAGATGACGTAGTGAAGGCTGGAGGGTCTCTTGGGTGTTAGAATTTCTCCAAAGGGTGGAGGAAAATTATCTCAAGTGTTTTAAAAAATGTTTCTCTATGTTTTGCAAATCATTCCTTGTAAAGAGATTGTTGCTAAAGAATAATAAATAAACCCTCATCTACTACACCAGTTTTCCCGCATTGGGTTTTTCCAGGGACTATTATCCAAAAACAACTGTGTTGATGTGATTGATTCTTGTGGTTGTATTTCACTGTTCTTTTCTCTATGCTATTATGGGACAACTCCAGTAGAATTTACTTTGATGTTTACAGAAGGGTTTTGTAAATAACTTATTGTGAAAAATAAGTAGGAGAAATAAATCAGTTACTGCAGTAGAATTTCATATTAGAATTTTTCACATGGTATTAAAGCAGAGATCGGGCAACAGGATTAGGGAATCTGCAAGGAGTTGTGAACATGATGCTAGAGCAACAACTCAAAAGGACTCACGTAGTTCTCCCGAGAGAGAGAAAAGCATGAAGGATATAATGGATCGCAACAATTCTTTGTTGGCTTCTAGACTGGAAGAAGAATTCACTTGCTTGTCAAGTTCTGCTTTCTTTGAGGTTTGGTATATTGATAGAGGGGATTCTGCGCACATGGCGGAGTACGAGTATGTTTCTCGAGCTATCAAGAAGAACAAATGAACTTCTAAATCACCATGGGAAATAAGTCAAAATGTACCCCTATAGGAAGAGGTACTATAGTTTTTCAAATTGAAGCGGGCATCGACTTCAAGCTACCAATGTGCTGCATGTGCCTGGATTGGGGATAACTTACTCTCTCTATCTCAGTTTCAGAACAAGGGCTATGATGTTTACTTCATTGGGAACAAAGTATATGTCAAACATCTGAGTTGGAAGAAGAAGGCCCAAATTGGAGTCAGAAGTAACAGACTGTATAAGTTACAACTATAATCTCCAATGTCACTTATAGGCAACAGTGGTGAAAAATATTTGAATGAACTATATGGCATAGAAGAATGGGGCACTTAAACCATGGGGCTCTAAGAATTCTCAGAGGAACTGTCACAGGATTTCCATAATTAAGTATCAACGAGATGATGTATGTAGAGGTTGCGTTCTGGGCAAGTACGCCAAAGCGGCTTATTCCAGAGGTAACAATAGGGCAAAGAGTGTTCTGGGATTAATACACTCAGATATTTGTGGACCCATGTCCACAAAAGCTCTTGGTGGTGCAAAATACTTCGTCACCTTCATTGATGACCATTCCAGGAAGACTTGGATCTACTTTCTAAAAACCAAGGATGAGGTTTTTAATATATTCAAAGAGTTTAAAGCTCTGGTTGGGAATCTGACAGGGAAAAGGATAAAACTGTTGCACTTAGACAATGGTGGAGAATATATTGATAAAGACTTCACTGGGTTTTGTGTAAGGGAAGGCATCAAAAGAGAATGGACAACTCCATATAATCTGGAGCAGAATGGAGTAGCAGAGAGGAAGAACAAAACTATTGTAGAAGCAGTGAGGGCAATGTTGTATGATTAGGATATGCCCAAATTTATATGGGTAGAAGCATGCAACACAACAGTATATGTTTAGAACAGGACTCCTC
This sequence comes from Pinus taeda, assembly GCA_000404065.3. Lineage (NCBI taxonomy): Eukaryota > Viridiplantae > Streptophyta > Pinopsida > Pinales > Pinaceae > Pinus > Pinus taeda. The sequence continues at coordinate 148,698 of APFE030895434.1, forward strand.
ATAGGGCATTAGGTAAGATTACTCCGGAGAGTGCCTTCACCAGCAAGAAACCTGAAGTGAGTCATTTCAGAGTATTTGGGAGCTTGGCATACTGCCATATACCTGAAGAAAAGAGGAAGAAGTTGGATCAAACTGCATAAAAAGGATATCTTGTGGGATATAATGAGAATGCTAAGGCATATAGAATCTACCTTCTAGGCAATTAAAAGATCATAGTATGACAGGATGTAAAGTTCATGGAGGACAAAGCTTTTAGGAAATCCCGAGAAATGCCTTCTGAAGAGCAGTTAAAGGATGATCCATTGGTCCAGCCACTTCGACCAACAGAAATCAACACCAGTATTTCTCCAAAGGACAAGAATCCAGAGGCATCACATTGGGTGGAATCTCAGGAGGAGGAGTAAATAGATCCACCCACTACCAGTGGAAGAATGAGCTTGGAACTTCGACAAATACTATGGGATGCAGAGGATTTCATTGGAGCTCCTAGAAACGAGAAAATGGAGCGTAGACAACCAGATAGATACCAAGCTTTGGTGGCTCAGGTTGGAGAACCCCATAGTTTTCAGGAGGCCTTTCAGCATCAAGTATGGGTAGAATGCTATGGTGGAGGAATACAGTTCCATAATGATCAATGATGTCTGGGAAGTGGTACCTAGGCCTCAGGAGAGAGCAGTTGTAGGTTCAGGATGGATCTACAAGGTCAAATATGCTGCAGATGACAGTGTGGAAAAATACAAAGCCAGGTTCGTGGCTAAGGGGTATGCTTAGAAGGAAGGGATAGACTACGAAGAAACCTTCGCCCCAGTAAATTCTATTAGATCCGTGATATCCCTTGCAGCACAGATGGGGTGGGAGATTCACCAGATGGATGTCAAGACTATGTTCGTGAATGAGGTGATAGAAGAACAAGTAGTATACATTGAACAATCAGAGGGTTTTGAGACACATGAGAAGAAAACTCATGTATGTAGGTTGAAGAAAGCCTTGTCTGGGCTTAAACAAGCACCTAGATCATGGTATAGACGAATTGATGGTTACTTGTAGAAGATGGGATTCATCAAGAGTGACATAGATCCCAACCTCTACTATCTAATTGTAGAGAATGAGCCTCTAATTCTAGTGTTATATGTGGATGACCTTTTCTTGACAAGTTCATCTAGGCTCATCAAAGTTTGCAAGGAAAACCTAGATACAAAATTTGACATGAAGGATTTGGGACAGATGCATTAATTTTTGGGGTTCGAAGTTTGGCAGTAGAAGGGTGAAATTTTCCTTGGACAAGGGAGATACGCTACGAAAATCTTAAAAAGGTTCAGAATGCAGGACTGTAGACCCATGGCTACTCTAATGATTATCAACTAGAAGAAGATTGATGCGTCTGAAGATAAAGAAGTAGATCCCACCTTGTACAGGCAGCTCATAGGGTCTTTGATGTATTTGGTCAATACTAGGCCAGACACTTGTTACGCTGTCAACACCCTTAGTCAGTTCATGGTGGAACTGAAGAGGGCACACTGGGCAGTAGCCAAGCATGTTCTCAGATATATACGAGGAATAGTCGAGCATGGATTAATGTACACCCGAGGCAATGATATTAGACTAAGTGGGTTCACTGACGCATATTGGGTTGGAAGTTCAATAGATCGGAAAAATACCATTGGGTACCGTTTCAACATTGGATCAGGAATGACCTCTTGGTGTAGTAGGAAACAAAAGTCAGTGGTTCTGAGCTCAACTGAAGCTGTATATATGGCAGCTAGCACAACATCGTGTGAAGCCATATGGCTTAGAAAGTTGCTTGTAAATCTATTCAGGAGAAGAATGGAAGCGACCAACATTTTGTGTGATAATCAGAGTTACATCAAGCTCTCTGAGAATCCAGTTTTTCATGATCTGTTGAAGCACATTGACATCAGGTGTCACTTTATCAGAGACCGTGTCCGACGAGGTGCGGTACAGTTACAGTACACTCTGACAGGAGAATAGGTGGCAAACATTCTCACCAAGGCTCTAGGAAGAACAAAGTCTGTTTATTTTAGGGAGAAGATGGGGATGATTGAGAATTCGTTTCAGTAGCAGAAACGGATAATGCAGTTCTTAAGAGGGAGCTGCAGTACAGATGCAACAGTGACAGTGGCAGTGTCATGGGCAATAGTACAGGTTGCATCAGTGCAGTGGATGAAGGGCAGCAGGCCGAGCATTAGCAGCATAGAGGACCGATGCCGTAGATCAGTGTGATACTTATGCTGGGAAGTATTGCTAGAGCACATTCCTCACTAATAGGGAGTGTTGATTTTTGGGTAGCATCGGATGTGCTCTAGCTCCAAAATTTTGTGGAGGGGCTAGAACACATGAGATCTTCAAGCCCCAGAAATCGTTTGGTTAAATTCCACTCGAATTGTATTTTATTAAAATAATTAATATTTTTAATGGTGTTCCTAACTCTAAACTTAGGAAAATTAAAATATTAATTGGTATTAATGAAAATATGGGTGAGAAGCTTCCAAGAGACGATGATCAAGTCTAATTTAATCTTAGCCGTTGATTAGAGATTAGATCACGACCGTTGATATTTCAACAGGAAAAGTATAAATGAAGACTTGAGAGTCATTTGGAGACGCACTGGGCAAATACTTAGTAACTCGAGGGAAATCGATTCTCAAGAAGTAAGAGTTCGATTTCAGAGGGAGAGTTGCAGGGTGAAGGAAGAGGAGGGTATCAGCATCAGTCAGAGACTGAGGAGGAGGGGACGTAGTCCATCAGAGGAACAACGCAGAGGGACAACTAAGAGAGGCATCACAGCAAGGGACACAATCCTCACGCAGAGATGACGCAGTGAAAGCTGGAGGGTCTCTTGGGTGTCAGAATTTCTCCAAAGGGTGGAGGAAAATGATCTCAGGTGTTTTCATAGAAGTTTCTCTATGTTCTGCAAATCATTCCTTGTAAAGAGATTGTTGCTGAAGAATAATAAATAAACCCTCATTTGCTACAACAGTTTTTCCGCATTGGGTTTTTCCGGGGACTATTGTCCAAAAACAACTGTGTTGATGCGATTGATTCTTGTGCTTGTATTTCACTGTTCTTTTCTCTATGTTATTATGTGACAACTGCAATAGAATTTACTTTGATGTTTACAGAAGGGTTTTGTAAATAACTTATTGTGGAAAATAAGTAGGAGAAATAAATTAGTTACTGCAGTAGAATTTCATATTAGAAATTTTCACTCTCAATTGCTTAATGTTATGGGTTGAGTTTCCTGAAGGAGGAAAGATGATTTTCGAAAGTGTAAACAATGCATGAGTTTCCATTTGGGCGTGGTTTCAAGAGGAGAAGAGGGTTGAATCCCTTTATTTTTATTGTTGGTTGAGCCACTATGCTTCTGGTCAGAGTTCTTGATATTAGAGGACGAATTGCTATTAGAGGTTGACTGTGTGGGAAAGGAATCCATTGCTGGTGGTAGTTGTTAGTCCTGGGCAAGCCGTGATCTTTATTTGGTTGGACATGTTGGCTGCTACCTTCATTCCTGTACATGCAAGTGCCATAGAACAATCTTCAAAGAAGTGCATTTTGCTAGTCTAGTGACTTTTGTCTTGAACCAAACTCTTGGGAAAGTGTTGTTGCAAGGAGAGGCTGACATATTATCCCATGCAAATTGATACTCTGTTATGAAGAAGCCTAGTGTCCAAGTCTATTATTTGAAGGAACATTCCATGTTCTCTCTATTTTGCATTCACTGTATAAATGTTGGTAAACTAGTCTACAAGTTTGTTCATTTCACAGATCTATTGTCATTGTCTTTATATTAGCATTGAATATACCCGTGTGTACATTTTTGAGTAGATAATAAATCAGATTGGTTAAGGTGAAGTGTTTCAAATGTCTAGCATGTATATTCCTAAGTTACACACATTAGATTTACACCTACAATATTGAGAAAACAAGCTGTTTGACAAAATCATCTCTAAAAACTCCAATATAAATTAATTTTTTATTGAAAATTCAAGGGATTGTTGGGAGGGAATTTTACAATGGTATCATAACATGTTCTTGGACAACTATGAGGTCTAAGGGCAACTTGTTAGTGCAACTTAGTGATGCCATGACAAAAGATAGTCCTTTTAGAGGTATAACTTATAGGAGGAAATACTCACGCATAGAACCCAATCCTATTAGAGAAGAAGACGTTCCAGATAGTGAGGGTGATGAGACACCAAAGAAAGTAAAAGGGATAGAAGAAACACTTGAGATAGAAGTGTTGAAAAATGTAACTAGTGTCGGTCTTCATAATTGTACTTGTCAAAAGATATTAAAGCATGGGTTTCATGCTTGGGTCAATGTTTTCTAGGTCAAAGCCTCCATTGAAGGCTTCTGGGTTTTGTCTTGAGTCGTTAGAGTCATTATTGTTTTTATTAGACCCTTCTTGGGCTTTTGTATGATGTAAAAGAATTATTTTTGAGTCAAAAAGGTCATTTGTCACCTCCACACCAAGTCGGCCATGTCCCCATGAAGTCGGCCTACATTAAGGCAATTTGACCCATCAAAAAGACTATATATAGAGAGGCAATTTGACCTATTTGGAGCACTCACTCATCAAGTTTGATCTTCAAGAAAGAAAAGCAGAAAAGAGAGCGAAGTAGCTAGAGAAGGACAAAATTTGATGGGAAGACCTAATTTGCGTTTCTGGGCTATCTATCACTCACACGTGTGAAATTTCTAGGTAGTTGCTGTGGCCGAAATTTTGTTGCTAGGGGCTGAAGTTCTGCTGCTAGGGGCTGAAATTTTGGACTGAAGCTGTTGCTGGGGAGCTGTCACTTGGAGACTTTGACATGGATCATCTATTGAAGGGAAGGGCTGACTTGGTGGTTGGAGGAGGTCTTTGCCTAGGTCTAAGTTGTCTTGGAGTATCTCATCTTGATTTGAATCTACTAGTGGAAGAGTTGGACTGGGTTTTACCCTTGTCGGGGTTTTGCCTTGGCTAAGTGCCTACATCTCGTGTCTCTTGTTCTTTTGGTCTTCATATACACATAATTTGGTAATTGCTTGATGAAAGACAAACTAATAAAATAGTAAAAGAAGCCAACATAATTCACAAGTAATTATCAAGAAAGAGGAATCAAAACCTAATTCCTGTTAGCATTGATTTCTCAACATGGTATAAGAGCTAAGGTCAAAGAAGATTGAAGATCACTTTGTTGGCAATTACTTGAAGAAAGGAAAAACAATTTTGGAAGAAAAGGTTACTCCCTTTATGGCAAGTTACTTAAAGATGCGATTTGATATCGTGAGAATTGTAGGAAGCTGGGTTGAAAGGATCATCTACAATCTATCTAGGAGAGTCAAGAGTGAAGGATTCTTGGCTACACTTACAAGTACTCTTGATGATGACAACGCATGGATCATTTATAGTGGAGCATCAAGACATGACGGGAGAAAGTGGAGAACTTCATACTCTATCAACAAAACCATCATCTCGGGTAGTGGAGCTAGTAGACAACAACTATTATGTAGTCAAGGGCCTTGGATCTGCATGATTAAAGCTGGAAAGTGGAGCAAAAATACACCTCAACAACATACTCTCTGTCTCAGGTTTGAAAAAGAATTTGCTTTCCATTTCTTGTTTAGAAGATAAAGGAGATAGGGTTGCCTTTGCAGATGGTAAAGTTTTGCTTTGGGGAAAGGATTCAAGTATTGAGAAGGCAAAAGTTATTGGACTTCATTGAAGGGATGCTATATAGAGTTATAACACCATCTCCTCAAGCCCTAGTTCACATGGAGATCAATCCTATTGAACTTTGGCATATTCATTACAAGATAATACCCTCTCTTAGTCAAATGGTAAAGGGCATCCCCAACATCAAGGAAGATCATGAAGGGGTATGTAAGGGATGTGCTTTGGGAAAGAATACAAGGAAACCTTTTACAAGTAGTGATACAAGGTCTGTGGAGATATTAGACCTCATTCATTTCCATGTGTGTGGGCCAATGTCTAACAAATCTCTTGGAGGCCATCTTTATTATGTGACCTTCAATGATGATCATTCTAGAAAGACATGACTCTATCTTCTCAAGGTGAAGGAAGAAGTATTTGAAAAGCTCAAGGAATTTAGATCTGAAGTGGTGACCTTAACTGAAAGAAAGATGAAGACTCTGAGATTCGACAACGGAGGGGAATACACTTCAAAAGAATTAATTGCATATTGTAAAGAAGTAGGTATTAAGAGGGAGCTCATTGTACCCTACAACCCCAAGAAAAATGGAGTCGCAAAAAGGAAAAATAGAAGTATTAAAGAATGCACACGAACTATGATATTTGATCAAGATTTACCAAAATTTCTATGGGGGGATGCAACAATGACAACAATATATATATATATAGAATAGAAGTCCTCATAGAATCCTTGATAATATGACATTGGAAGAAGCATTCACATGAAAGAAGCCATGTGTAGACCGTCTCCGAATCTTTGGGTGTCTCGCATACATCCATGTTCCAAAAGACAAGAGAAAGAAATTGGATTCTACAATCATAAAAGGGATCTTTGTTGGTTATAGTCTTTCATTAAAGGCTTATAGAATCTAAATCACGGAAGGGGGACAAATTGAAGTAAGTAGGGATGCTATATTTGATTAAAATCATGCCTACAAAAGATCCAAGGATATACCAATCGAATTCGATGAAGAAGATGTACCGCTCTTTGAAGAAGAGGAGCATCATGACAAGACAACTACAAACCAAGAAGAAGAAGAAGAAGGACCAAATGAGCCTATTCAACCTGTAATCATTCTTGAAATGAAGAAAAGTCCAAATTGGTTAAAAGCTACACTTGAAGATGTCGAAGGACATGGAGCTACTAAAGGAACATTTAGAGAAGGCAAAAGACCGAATAGATATTCAGGATATGCAGCATACATGACAAAATTAATAGAAGCAAAACCAACTACATTTGAAGAAGGTGTTCATCAAGAAGAATGGAAGAAGACGATGCAAGAAGAATATCAATCCATCATGAAGAATGGGGTTTGGGAAATCATTCCTAGACGAAGTGACAAATCAGCTGTCACCTCCAAACGGATTTACAAAATCAAACAAGTTGTTGATGGAAGCATAGGCAAATATAAAGCTAGATTTGTCACAAGGGGTTTCTCACAAAAAGAAGGAATAGACTATGAAGAAACATTTGCTCCTATTGCTAGGTATACTACTATAAGATCTTTGGTTTCACTAGCTGCTACTATGGGATGGAATATCCATCAAATGGATGTAAAACAACATTTCTAAATGGAACCATTGATGAAGAAGTATACATTGAACAACAAAAAGGCTTTGAAATAAATAACAGAGATACACATGTTTGCAGACTCAAGAAAGCCCTATATGGATTTAAGCAAGCTCTTAGGGCATGGTATGCAAGATTGGATGTCTATCTCTTAAGAATTGGGTTAGTCAAAAGTTCTGCCGATGCAAACCTCTACATTAAGGTGGTGAAGAATGAACCAGTCATTATATTACTATATGTGGATGATTTGTTTATTATAGGTGTGGAACACAAAATACTAGAATGCAAGAAACTGTTGGCAACTGAATTCAAAATGAAATATTTGAGACTCATGCACTATTACTTGGGCTTGGAAGCCTGGCAAAACCATGTGAAATATACTGGGTCAAGGTAAATACATAATCAAGATGTTACACAAATTCGGTATGATGGATTCCAAGCCTATGACTACTCCCATGATTACCGATCTCAAGAAGTTGAGAAGCTCCAACTCTAGTGTCGTCGGTCCTACTAGTTATCACAAGTTGGTGGGTTCTCTGATGTACTTGATAAATACGAGACCTGATATATGTTTTGCTGTAAATGTTCTTATTCAATTTTAGTTGGAGCCTCGTCATGACTATTGGATAATTACCAAGAATGTCTTGAGATACTTACGTGGCACTATACATCGCTGCCTGAAGTATGACAGAAAGAAAGTAAGTTAACAAGTTTTACCAATTCTGTTTGGGGTGGCAGTGAGACTGATAAAAGGAGCACTACCCGTGGATGTTTTAGTTTGGGATCTACAATGATTTCATGGATGAGTCGAAAACATTGATCCTGTTGCATTAAGTAGTGCTGAAGCAAAATATGTTGTTGCATGTGAAGTAGGAAAGGAAGTTGTTTGGTTAAGAAAACTCTTGTTAGTTTTTTTTGGAAAGCCTTTGGTTCCTATGGTGATAAATTGTGATAATCAAAGCAGCGTCAAGATGTCTGAAGACCCCATATTCCATGTAAGGACGAGGCATATCAACAACAAGTACCACTACATTAGGAGTTTGGTACAAGATGGGGTTGTGAAGCTACAATATATGTCGGCAGATGAACAAGTAGCTGATGTGCTGATGAAATCTCTTCCGAATAAGAAGTTGGAATATTTTAGAAGCATGCTTGGGTTGGTTGATGTTACAGATTTAGTTGATAGGGAGAGATGAAACATCTTATGGCAAGATGCTTAGGAGGACATTTTGTTCGCCTATGTGTTGATGTCTATATCCCGAAGTAGGGAGGGTGGCGTTGGTCATGGAGCTCCAACCTTGGATATGCACGTAGATCCCTAGGTTGGTGGTAGAGCTTAAAAGCCTGATGGTACTTAGAGTGGCTAAAGCTTGAGTCCACCTTAGTCCCACTCTATTAGAGTACCCTGGTCAGGTATCTAATCTGTAGCACTGAGTGTGCTAGAACTCTTCGTAGTTCATATCATTTTGAGATCATCCATGTACTCTTATATGTATGTAATTATAAATACCTCCCTAGTTAGTAGGGAGTTTTGAAGAATGTAACTAGTGTTGGTCTTCATAATTTTACTTGTCAAAATAAATTTTATTATTAAAGAAAATGACTTATTAAAGCATGGGTTTCACGCTTGGGTGAATGTTTTCTAGGTCAAAGTGTCCATTGAAGGCTTCTAGGTTTTGTCTTGAGTCATTAGAGTCATTATCATTTTTATTAGACTCTTCTTGGGCTTTTGTATCATGTAAAAAGAATTATTTTTGAGTCAAAAAGGTCATTTGTGACCTCCACACCAAGTCGGCCTTGTCCCCATGAAGTCAGCCTACATTAGGGCAATTCGACCTAACAGAAAGGCTATATATAGAGAGGTAGTTGATCTATTTGGAGTACTCACTCATCAAATTCGATCTTCAAGACTCATCAAGTTCGATCTTCAAGGCAGAAAAGTAGAAAAGAGAGCAAAGTAGCTGGAGAAGGACGAAATGTGCAGCGAAGACATAATTCAAGTTTCTGCGCTATCTATCTCTCACACATACGATGTTTCTGAGCAGTTGCTAAGGTTGAAATTCTGTGTCTACTGCAGGTCTGAAATTTTGTTGCTGGGGGTCGAAGTTCTGCTGCTGAGGGTCGAAATTCTAGACTGACGCTGCTGTTGGGGAGCTGTCACTTGGAGACTCTGACATGGATCATCTATTGAAGGGAAGGGCTGACTTGGTGGTTGGAGGAGATATTTGTCTTGGTCTAAGTGGTCTTGGAGTATCTCATCTTGATTTGAATCTACTAGTGGAAGAGTTGGACTGGGTTTTCCCCTTGTAGGGGTTTTTCCTTGGTTGAGCGCCTACATCTTGTGTCTCTTGTTCTTGTGGTCTTCATATACACATAATTTGGTAATTGCTTGATGAAAGACAAGCTAATTAAGAAGTAAAAGAGGCGAACATGATTCATAAGCAATTATCAAGAAAGATGAATCAAACCCTAATTCTTATAAGCATTGGTTTCTCAATAAGAAGAGCTAGACATGGGTGACAAGGAGGAACAAGCCTTTAATAGTTTGCTAAGTGCAATAAATGATTTGGTTAAAGGCCAAAAGGAGATGGTAGACCTGATGAAAGGGATGCCAAACAAAGGGGCTTCTATTGGAAAGGAGCCTATGAATGGAGAAGGGTCTAATAGTGTAGAGGGAAGTCAGGCCCATACTACTCCATAGAGCTATTCACGATCATTTAGCAAAGCACTAAGACCAAACATGCCTCAATTGTTACATGAGACAATTGGGGACCAAATGATGTAGTCTAGTCAGTGGATTCCTTATGCATATGATATGTAGGAATACAGAGCATTAGGACAGGTGTTTCACGCTGCCATGAGTTTCATTGATTTTTGCCACCTTTAGTTGAAGAGTAGATCCAAACCCATTCCAAAGAGCCTTGAGACAGAACAATGAGATGCAAAAGACATTGGGGAAGGCGACCATCCCTTGCTTTGATGGGTCATCCAGATGCTCAACTCGGTCATGGGTCCATAAATTATATACATATTTCTAGGTACATCAGATGACAAAGTGAGGAGTCAATCAAGCTGGCCACATTATACTTGGATGGCGAGGCCCATGAGTGTTGGTACCATGTGTTTGTGACTATGGGTCACAACAACATCACCTCATATACTGAGTTCACTCAAAGACTCTTTGAGCGGTTTGACAAAAAGGACCTGAAAGTTCATTTCAAAGTGCTGATATAGCTCAGGTAGACATGTAGCTTAGAGGCTTACATTTCAGAGTTTCAGAGACTAGCAGTTATGGTCACAGATATCTCAAAGGCCAGATTGGTGTTGCTATTTGTAGAGGGGTTGTCTGAACCTCTACGTGGATGGATCAAAGGCTTTGAACCCACCACTCTTTGTGTGACAATTAGCAAGAACAAGGACATGCAAAATGCCACTTCTAAAAACAAATTCACTCCTAAGCCCTCTTTCTCAGAAGAGTAAGGAAGTCAAGCCCTTTCAGGTTTGGACGGGGAAACCAAATATGGATGAGGAGACTCAGAGGGAGCTAAGAAAGAAGAAGCTTTGTTTCAGATGTCAAGAGCCATGGGCACCAGGGCACAAGTGTGCAGGTAAGGACAAGGTGGGCAAGACTCACTATATTGAAGTGTACTCACAAAGTGACAATGATGATGGAGATGAGGAGCCGGTGTAGGGACAGGTACAGGGACAAATGCATTAGACCAAGGTTACTTGGGAGTGGGAGTGGGGAGTGACATTTTCAAAAGTTCCCAGTTTGGCAGCAAATCAAATGCAAAATTTTATATAACATATATATTTATATATTTTGATGCATATATGTCAACAAAAGCATGTAAAATGATGAATTGGATATAAAAAACATAAAAACATGGATTGAATCATTTAACATTAGTCATCTAGAAGTTATAATCCTCATCAACCATGTCCACAAGTTAGTAACATACAACATATCGAGTCTCATGATTCATCAGTATTAAAGTTTCAAGCTTTCAAATTTCGATATATAACATTTATCATCGTTGATCACTAAAGATATAACTTGTACTTGTAACCATTACCATTACCAAGTAACCAAACGATAACAAAAAATATCTAACATGAAATGAAATGTTTCGATTTTCAACTTTCACGAAGCATCATATTCATAATTTATTACCCATGAGTTATAATTGCCAACTTCAAACTTCAATCTTAAATTGTCATATTATTGTTTACAAAAAATATCATAATAAATATGACAGAGTCAACAATTATAAAAACTACTAGAAATTGAAAAAGACAAGTAAGTCTATTATCTATTGCTAATTTCTGAGAAAGCATGTATAATGATGAATTAGTTATAAAAAGACATAAAAACATGGATTAAACTATATAGCATCAATCATATAGTAGCTATAATCTTCATCAACCACAAGTCCACAAGTTACAAGTTTTGATTTACATAGCGTGTAAGGGTGCACATAACCAAAATAGCATTGAGTGTAATCCATCTTTGAACCGAAAATACATCAACAAACAAGCTCTAGTTGGCCTCTATCATCCAAAAAAGTCATGCTACAACAAATACCTAGATATCATCAAAATCATTGCCTATCTTGGGATCTTTGTCAGTAATATCACCCTCTAAGCATTAACGGAAGATATAAAAAATGTAGCATGTCAAGTGAAGATTTTGTTATGGGTACATTTTTAGTAGGGTCATGATAGAGGATTTCAACAACCAATGTCACTAACATCAAGGTACGTAGAGGGGTTAGTGCTCTTGACGAGTTCCAAATCCTAGTACTTGAAAAAAATCCAATGGAAACATTGCAACCCCCCCCAATCTCGAAATCCTGAAAAACAGTTAATTCTGTTGGATTTTGAGTGAGATCTAAAAATTCTACTTTCTCCATATGAAATCCAATGAGGTCAAAACCACTCTTAAACATCTCAAGTCATTTCATTGTAATGTTAAAAATTTAAGTAAAAGGATGGAAATGAAAGATAGAGGAGAAGGGAGCGCACTTCGGGAGTGGTTTGAGAGAGGGTGCCCACTCCCTCGCAACCATGCATCAGACAGATGGAGGTGAGAATTCACATGCAGAGGGCAAAGCCCCTATCATTGCATCAATGTTAGGATTCCCCTAGGTATCATACTTTCAGAGCCAGAGGGGTTCTAGCAGGACACAAGGTGATGGTATTGATCGAGACTAGAGCTTCCCACAATTTCATAGATGTGGCCATGGTAGAACGGAAAGGGATTCCTACTGAGGAGTTTGAAGGTTTTATGGCTGTCATACCTGGTAACCATCATTTGGACTGCAATAGATACATCCATCAACTGCAACTAACTATGGGCAACTAACTATGGGAAACTACACAGTGACCGAGGACTTCTTCGTGGTGGATGTGCCAGACACTATTGTGGTTTCAGGTTGTTAGTGCTCTACTACATTGGGAAGTACACTATAGATTAAAGAATAATGGAGATGGAATTCAAAGATCCAGTAGATGGAAGAAGGGTAGTTTTGAGGGCCATGCATCAGTACCCACTGAGACTAATATCCTTCAACAACATGGAAGCAGTATTGAGGAGGGGCGATATTGAGTAGGCGGTTCAGTGCCTTCTTATAGGTAATAAACAACCAAACCAACCACGACAACATCCCGATGACATTCACGTATTGTTTCGTAAACACCATAAAGTTTTTTTTGACGTTCCTCTTGGTAGACCACCAGACAGGGGTTTTGAGCATGTTATAGAGTTGGAGGAGGGGGTACAAACGGTAATTACCAACCCCTATCGACATCCCAAGGTTTACAAAGACAAAATTGAGAAGGCTATCAAGGAGTTCATGAGGTTGGGTCACATTCGGCTTAGCTTTAGTTCTTTCTCTTCTTTAGTAGTCATAGCTAAGAAGAAGGACGATACTTTGTGGATGTGTATTGATTACTGGGCTCTTAACAAAAGAACAATAAAAAACTAGTATCCTATCCCTAGGATAGATGAATTAATGGATGAGCCGAGGGGAGCTAGATACTTTTCGAAGGTTGATCTTTGCTCGGGCTACCATGAGATTCGAGTTTGGAAGCATGGCATCCCAAAAACAACGTTCAGGTGCCATTATGGGCACTACGAGTTCCTAGTCATGCCATTTAGGTTGACCAATGCCTGCAATTTTCAGTCATGCATGAACTATGTGTTCAATAAACAATTGTAGAAATACTTGTTGGTCTTCTTTGATGATATACTGGTCTACAACAAGTCCTGGGAAGACTATTTGATGCACTTGGACAAGGTTTTGGGGATTTTGAAGGAACAAGAGGTTTATGCAACGGACTCCAAGTGTGACGTTCATATGACAAAAATGCTCTACTTAGGGCATGTGATTGGGCATAACGAGGTTCAGGTCCACAAGGAGAAAATTCGGACAATGACTGAGTGGCCCACCCCAAAGAACGTAACAGAATTGAAGAGCTTTCTTGGTATTTGCATCTATTATAGGAAGTTTGTTAAGCGGTTCTCACAGTTAACAACACCTCTAACATACCTCACTAAGAATAAAGCCTTCAACTGGTCAGAGATAGCACAAGAAACATTTGATAAGATGAAGGTAATGAGTATGTGCCCTGTGCTTGCACTACTAGATTTCATCTTGCCTTTTGTGCTGGAATGTGACACTCCAGAGACAGGAATAGGAGCGGTTCTTATGCACATCCATCACCCCATAGCATTCGAGAGCCATAAGCTCAATAATTATGAGCGATACTATTTAATATATGACAAAGAGATGTTGGCCATCATGCATGCATTGGCAAAATTTAGGAAATATTTGGTAGGGAGCATGTTCAAGGTGGAGATAAATCATAACAACCTGAGGTTCCTCATGGAACAAAAGGAATTGAGTGAGGCAAGAAAAATGGATTAGTAAATTGCAGGCCTACAACTTTGGGATAGAGTACATCAAAGGCAAAAACAATATAGTGGCTGAAGCTCTCTCGAGGAGGCCACCCACTCTCACTCATAGAGATGGTAGATGATTGAAAGTCGCTGTTGCTTGTGGAGTATTCAAAGAATAAATTCGCTTGCAAGATTTTGGAGGGGTTTATTCATGATCATATGTACTGGGTTGTGGATGATATCATTTACTACAAATACTAGATCTATCTAGTGCCAAAATCAAAACTCAAGGAGAAAATTATGTAATCACCTCACAACTCACCCTCAGCGAGGCACTCGGGGTACATAAAGACCTACAGGAAAATTAGGGAGAGGTTCATTTGGAATGGCCTCAATATAGATGTGTTGAGGTTCGTGAAGGAATGCAACACTTTCCAGCGAAACAAAGTAGACACACTCATCAACGAGGTTTACTGCAACCACTCCCTATTTTGGAGCAGAATTGGGCAAGCATTTCCATGGAATTTATCACTGGGCTACCTCTGACGCAGGGGAAAGACTATATATATGTGGTAGTACACTGACTCACAAAATTTTCTCGTTGCTTTGCCATACCATCAAAATACTCAACAGTGCAGGTGGCCGAGCTGTTCTTCATGGAGGTCTTCAGATTACATGGGTTATTGAAGACAATTGTTAGTAACAGGGATAGTAGGTTCATGGGCGGCTTCTTGCAAGAGCTATTTATTGACATCGAGCACTAGCTATCACCCATAGGCTGATGCATAGACAAAGATAGTTAACAAATGGCTGGACGATTATCTCTGGAATTATGTAACCAACCAACAAAAGGCATGGGTAAAGTGGTTGTATCCTTGGGAGCGTTGCTACAACACCACTTTCCACATGTCCATAGGCATGAAACCCTTTAAAACATTATATGGGTATGACGCCTTGACATTTTCAAATAGGATATTTGGGGATAGTCGGGCACCTCTGGCCAAGGACTAGCTTCAGGAAAGCCAAGGTATTTTGAAGGTCCTCAAGGACAATCTACAGATGGCTCAGAAGCAACAAAAATTATACACAGACAGGTACAAAGTGGAGCACAACATTGAAGTGGGAGATAAGGTGTACCTCTGTTTTCGGCCACCAGCAGTCATCCCTCAAAACTAAAGGGGTAGAAAAGTTGAAGCCTAGGTTCTACGGGCCATACAGAATCGTGATACAAGGAGGAGAAGTGGCCTATGAGCTTGAACTTCTTGATGGATGTAAGATTCAAACATCTTTCATGTTTTGTGTCTTAAAAAGGCCCCGGGACAACATGTTGTCACTTCCGCAAAACTTCCACCGTTGGACGAGGAGGGAGAGTTGATCTTTGTCCCAAAAAAGATTCTAGAAACAAGGAAGAGGAAGTTGCGAAGTAGGATAGTGAAGTAGTATGTGGTAAAATGGAAGGATTTACCTATGGAGGATGCCACCTAGGACCTAAGAAGGTGAGCAGGTGCTCAAACATCTTGAGTTAAAATTGCTTGAGGGCAAGCAATCTTAGGTGGGGAGGACTATAATGTCCCCGACCACTTAGGAAGCATATGACGAAGTTCGCTAGCCTAACATGGTTCTCGTAGGCTAAAGCGAGGAAAATTTAATACGGGGACTTAATCCGCCTGGGGAACATTATAAAAGTTTAGAGGGTGAAAATGAGGACAATTCCTAGGTAAGTGAAAAGTTACTTTAACTTTATAAAGTAAAAATATTATAAAGTGATTTTATAAATTTAAAAGGTTAAAATGACGGCAAAAGTGGCCATCGGTTTATAGAAGAGGAAAAAATGAGGAGACTCTCCTCATTCTTTCACTTGCATTTTGAGAAAAAGAGCTCTTGGAGAATTTTTGAAGAGAAGCTTATGGTTTGGGAAATCCTAGCCATAACCGGTATTAGTGTTGAAACTATACACTCTAACTAGTTCAAGGAGTGGACTCACTCAGATTTCACCATTGGGATTCAAAGGAGAAGATGCTTTACATGAGACACTGAAGTAGAGAAGTGTTATCAACTGATTTTATTTCCTTATGTAGTGTTTTGTATCTCTTTTAACAGGTTGGAGAATACCCACAAAGACATCAAGTTTCCAAGCTATCTTGAGTTCGATTTGTTGGGTAAAAGAATTGCAAGGGGATTGGATTGTACTCTCTATTGCTGAATCTTATGGCTTGAGTTTTTTTGAAGGAGGTGTCACCTCAACTAAGGCTCCCTGCACTTTACGAACTTTTACCGATGGGAGGAGACTTGGTATGAGGGGAACCACTAGATGAATGGATCAATAAGAGGGTAAGGTGTGATTCCTAAGGCCTATTCACTAGAGAGACTCAATTAGATAGCTTGCTTCTTTCAAAAGCAAGGTGATGGGGTCTTTAGGAAGGGCTAAGAGGATTCTCGAGACTAGGGTTTGAGAATATATCTTTTTAAGATGGTTCCTAGACCAGAAAATCCTTATGGAGAATTGGCCTTTATGTGATCTTTATGAAATTAGAGTTGTAAGGTTGCGGGACCACATAGGGCCAAGTGGACCCAAAATTAGGTCAAGGGTATGGAGTTGATCAAACAAGGAGGGGCTTGACATAATTAGGGGAGAGAAGAGGATCAAAGGACATTTTCTTTTGAGGATTGCATACAATGATCCCAATGAGGACACTAGCCAAAGGAAACTTAGGGCAAGAAATGGTCTTTGAGGTAGGGCTTGCTATATCTCGGGATCCCATTGTCGGAATTGCTTTAAATTTGGAGGGCTTCTAGACGAAATCATAGCGCGCAATTATAGACCAAAAATCGAGGTGTTTTGATGGCTACAATGGAATTTATTTGTTAGCCTCTCTCTCTTAATAATCAATTAATAAATCCAAATATTAAATTAAATTAATAAAATCATGAGAACTCAAACTAAGGAGTTTAGTTTTGGATGAGAGATTCTCTCCAACTAGCTCTCCTAAATTAGTGTGTAAGTTGAGAAAATGTCTCAACCAAGTGAGTCTAAGATAGACACACTATCTTAAGACCACTTGCTCATGTATTTAAATGTATTATTAAACTATTTGAATAAGAGTGAATTACATGAGCATGAGAGACCACATGATGGCTCTCTTCCTTTTCCGCTAGTTTATTTCTTGTGTGTTAATTTGCTGTGCATATGGTTATATGGCTGTGTGATTCTTCTTCATGTGGTATCAGAGCTTGGTTGAAAGTAGCATGAGACCAATCAAACTGTTGAGGGTGCTGTTGAGGGAGTAATGGCAAGAAAATACAAATATTTGCGCATAGATCGCCTTCAATAATACGAAATCAAAGCAGTGGAAGGTCTGCTAAAAAAATATTGGTGAATTAGTTTCAGTTTGAGGGAAAACAAGTTTTTTCAGCGCGATTTTGATCGCTTTGACGACTATTGAACGAGAGCTGTCTGGAGATGATTCCTTGAGGATTATTCTTTAGTTATTGGAGAGGGCCGAATTAGTGGTTTTACCAACACTTGAGTGTAGAGGTATCTTCAAGCCATTTGATAGCAAGTATCTTTAATCTTATCTTTGCACCTTCTAGGATTTCATTTTTGAAAGGCTTGAAGACTGTGCACTTAAATTTAACTGGAAAGACAACAAACCCAGTTGTTTCTCGAATGTAGTTACTGCAACAACTAACGATCTAACGATCCTCTAATTCCGAGATGTATTTATGGAGATATGAATTTATTTGTATGTACTTGACAATTTGTCAAGGTCGGCCAACAACTAAATGCGTGGCACACATCCTCAACGATTCATATAAATAAAAGTTACCTTGAGGCATTATTCACTCATCTCATCTCTCACATTCTTCTCTCTCTCCTTAGTTGATTGGGTACACACAGCGAGCAACTCTCATGTGGGAAGGAGGAGGACACAGAAGGATGCAGGAAGGAGGACACAAAACTGTTTGACTGTGTTGACCTTGGTTTGACCAACGTTCACTACCCTAATTGCTGGCAACAGGTTGACTTTTGTTGACTTCATTTGACTGAGTTTTTCAGACTGTTTTTGGGCTGTCTCTTCTTGGTGTTGGAGGCCGAGTTGACTAGGATATTGACCAAGCTCATTGGAGGTCAATTCTATCTTGTTTGACCAACTTTGACTTTGCTGGTTAGGGTTTGCTGCTACTGTCATAAAACTACAAATTTGTGTATTTGTACTATTTCTTACTCTACTGAACTATTGATTATAGAAGAATTAATCAAAGGGTTTCCCCACATTAGGATTTGTCCTTGGCTAGCCGCCACATCTGGTGTCTCTTGTCTTGGCTTTTTTTTTGTCAATGTATTTATGTTCTATCAACATTTTACTTTATGTTAATGTGATTGCTAAACCGTGAAACTCACATTGGGCTAATAAAGAAGAAATTGAAGTAAATTGCACTAAGCATAGAACATACCATAACTTAACAGATGTGTTGGCGACTATTCTCGACGATTCCAACCCTTTGTCCAACCCCCAATGTGACCTACAACTTCCACTCGCACTCAATCACTACCTTGGTAGTTTTCACCATTGTCGCCTCTTTCTGGGCTGTCGACAGGGTGGGTCTGATACCCTGCTCAGGTTGTCAACCCCCAAATTTTTTCTTATTTATTTATTTATTCATTTATTAAAACCTTAAAAATTTCATGTTAATTTTACTGCAGAAAGTTTTCTTTCGATTCTGTTGTACAATCCTTCGTAATGCCCTATGCACTTTGTAATTTTTTTTTCTATCACCTACGATCATAGTCGAACTTGGCCTTAGTGATCTTGTATGAAACTGATGCCTTGAGATCGTTCTCATAGTTTTAGCTTTATACCATGTTCAATTTTCTTATAAACCTAGCAGTTGACAATCCATTGACTAAACATATTACAAATCTATTGAATGAACGCAGAACTAGGTTGTTAACATCAAATTAGCAGAAGCAAAATATAACGAATCTCACAAAATTGACACAACAAATTATGCCTAATCAAATTAGTTCATCATTAAATTGATTTAGAACCTACTTGGGATCTCGTCCTAGGGTAATGACCCATCTGAGGAAATACATGTAGAATAGCTATATCTAATCCAACTAATCGATCCCTCCTTGGCCAATTTGGATCTCCTTGTTTCCCCCTTCCTCGAACCCAACACACTAAAGTATTGCACTCCTTACCAAGGTTCCTCTCTCAACCTTGTGCTACTATATGGTATGTCTTCTCCCTCTCCTTAGTGATTGAAATTAGATCTCGCCTCACTTGAGATCAAGGCTTGAGATTAAAACATAATGACTAAAGTAGATACTTTACTTTTTAAAATGTTTCTTTAGCTCAATAAAATAACATAATAATTATGTGCTACACCTAGACACTTAGGCCTATGCAAAAGTACCTTCCCAAACCACAAACATTGCCATTTACTCTCTATGTCATCATCAAAGGAGGCTCATCACTACCCTTCAAAAGTCTTTTGTTGCTTTGTGGACCTTAGGAACATGCTTGACTCTAATTCTAGAGAGTCCATGTTCCAAAGGTTACATGGCATTAGATCTAAAAGATCCTTTTGTTTGCCATCTTGAAATTTTATGAGTTAGTGATTGGTTGTATTTACATTGCCCTTGACCTCTTGGACTTAATTATGAGTACTATAGGGGTCAAATGGGGTTACTCTCTTTGATTAGAGATCACGATCTTGGTTTTACCAAGGTTCACTATTAGTTGCCAAAGATCACATGATTGATCCGAGGCATCAAGTTGCCTCAGTAACGTCTATAGAGTGGAGGCCAACAATAGCACATGATCTACAAATAAAAGGGGTGAAATGGAGGTTTGGTGAAGTAGGAAACTATCCTTGATTTGAGTAGAATCCTTGATGAATTATTCTAGCTCACTAATTTTAGTGTAGACCCCAAAGATATTTGGGGTGGGAGGGGGAGAGTACACTTCTAATTGACACAAATCACACTCTTGGTATTCTTGGAGGGTTCATTGTGAAAGTGCTTTTCGTGCCACCAGTTTGGTCAGTATGCTACTAAATGCCTAACAGGAAGAAAGAGTCCAAGAAGTACCAAGTGGGAGCCTTTGCGGAGATAGATGAGTTCTCTTCTCATTTTGAGGAGTTTTCGCTTATCCTTTGCATGGCAAGCTCAGTAGCTACCATTTTGTTGTATGTCGATAGTGGTGCATCCTGTCATATGACGAGGAACAAAAACTACTTCAACAAACTATCAGAAAGGCACATGCAGTTCGACATTAACATGGGAGATGTTGGGACGTACTAGGTCAAGGGAACTAGTATAATCCAATTTGAGAGGGAGTTTGAAAATACTCTTTATCTCAAAGATGTCCTTTGCGTACTAGGGCTCAAGAAGAATCTCATTTTAGTCTCAACATTGGTGGATAAGAGGGATGAAGTGATCTTCAGATAGGGTAGGGTTTTTATAAAAGCTTCATACTCCAAGGTGGCTAAGTAGATTAGGGTTAGGCATGAGAGCCTGCACAGATTGCAGTTTGAGATAGCCCCAACTTTAACCTGCAGAGGGAGTCGTGACTTAAGAAGGGAGCTTGGGGAGTTATGGCATAGGAATGTGGGGCATTTGCACCATGGAGCGCTAAAGATTCTCAAGGAGATAGCGACAGGGCCGCCACAGTGCAACGTGGACCAACATGAGGTGTGCGAGGGCTGCACACTCGGCAAGTATGCTAAAATCTCTTTTCCTAGCAGATACAATAGGGCCAAGGGCATCTTAGGCCTTGCTCATTCAAATGTTTGTGGTCCCCTCTCTACAACATCTGTTAATGGGTACAAGTATGATGTCACCTTCATAGATGATCATATGAGGAAGATGTGAATATTTTTCATGAAAAAGAAGGATGAAGTCTTCTTGAAGTTTTTGGAGTACAAGGCCTTGTTTGAGAACCAGACTGGCAAGAAAATCAAGGTGCCAAGCTCTGATAATGGTGGGGAATACACCTTAAACGTGTTCAAGGAGCTGTGTGCCAGGGAGGGCATTAGGAGGGAGCTAATCACACCATATAACCCTCAGTAGAACGAGGTGGCAGAGCGCAAGAATAGGGACATAGTTGGAGTTGCCAAAGCCATGTTGCATGTCCAGGGGCTACCCAAGTTTCTTTGGGTTGAGCCATGTAATACAACAGTTTTTTTGTAGAACTGGAGCCCACATAGAGTGTTGGGGTGAGTTACACCCGAGGAGGTTTTTATCGGGGAGAAATCAGATGTGTCACTTTTCCAGATATTTAGTAGTTTGGTGTACTGCCGTGTACTGGAGGAGAAAAGGAAGAAGTTGGAGCCCACAATAGAGAAGGGCATCTTCGTGGGCTGCAACAAGACATCCAATGCGTAAAGGGTGTATATACCAGCACTAAGGAAAACAATCATCAGGAGAGATGTGAAGTTTGACCAGGATAGGGCCTTGAGGAAGTCCTTAGAGCGTGAGCAGACTATTGTACAGGAGGAGGAGCAGCAGCTTCCCAAGCATAAGGCTCACTCGGCACCTCAGACTATACCTGAACATGTTGATGGGCAGGCCGAGCTGCAGAAGGACGAGGGGGACACACAGTTGAAGGAGAGAGTAGAGCCCACTCAGGCTGTGACTCACAGGGAGAAGGAGAGTGAGATGGGCAGATGAGCTGACTGTTCACCTAGCCTATATCTACATGACCTTGAGCTATATAATCAAGAATAACGTTAAGGTGATCATTGGGAAGCCTCCCTTGTGGTGGAATTCTGGTAAAGAGTAGGACAAAGATTGCTGAGGTGACAGTGGCAATCTCCCTCATTGTTGCAATCTGGCCTTTGCTTTGTGAGGCCTCTCACAAGGCCTGCTAGATTTTGAGGCAGCAGTTAGAATCATCCTTATCCTGATAAATTTATCATAATGCAAGTCATGTTGGAAAAACAATTCAAATATCCACATAATATATGATAGTGAATATGTGAATTGTGACCCGAGTTGACTTTTGATTCATATAGGTGTTGACTCACAAAAACAGCCATATCGCTGTTAGATCAAATCTGACAAACATCTCAGTTAATTATGCCTTTCAATGAAAGTATTAGCTTCCCAAAACCCATATGGATAGAAAATTGTCAAAAGAACTTGTTCAAGATGTTTTGGTAAAATTTTGATCAGGTTTTCAATGTTCTTATCATGTGCAGATAAAATCGTCTGCTACCTGTTAGGCTTTAGACCACTGTACGAAAAATTGTGTTACATTTGCTTTGATAGCAATTTTGTTCGCTTGGAATTTTACTTCCTCTGTGAGCACAAAATATCTAATGGGTTACACTGAACTTTATAGCATTGCTGGAGGGTAGACCTTGCATTCTATCCTAAGCATCAAAATGGGTAAGCATATTATCAAGGGATTATAATCATCTTAGAGTTTGTGTTTTTCTGATTACCATGTTATTGGTAGGCCATTTAGATTTCCTTTTATTTGGAGTTGACATTGTTGAAAAGTCTCATTTGTAGTTTACATGCAAGATTGTCCATGTACTTATTGTTTTGTTATCTTTTTTAATGTTTGCAGGAATCCTCCTATTAGCAGAGATTCTTTCTCGTCTCAGAACAAAACCCTTGGAAGACAGTGCTATTCATAGCTTGACACTCTTTTTTACATCAAGACTTGTAAGTTGCATATGCCATTCTTTTTTCTTTATATGGATTGTGTATATAACTTCATGCATGGAAAGTTTCTGTTAATTTGTGAAGATTGTCAACCTTGTCACTATTACTAACACAAATGAACGTTGGGAATAAGAACTTAGCTTCCCTCATGATACCCAGAAATGTGGATGAAATGAATGATCTTATTGAAACAGTTTTCGAAGGAGATGATAATGAGAGCTGCAAAGTTTCTCTAAAGAATAAGGCATAAGACAAGATCAGTTGCCCCTTTCCTTAGGCAAGTGACATGCCTGTCTCTTTATGGCTATGACATATGATTGCCACTTGCCAAAGCAGGAGCATGAGGTAAGGAAAGCATTTTTAGTAATGAGACTCTCCAAATGATTGATTGCCATCCTATATCTGAGTCCCAATTATCTAATCAAGAAACTAACGAATCACTTGCACTCACAATCTCTTTTTGGTTTGAAAAATTTGTCTTTTTTTCCGATGAATAAATATCCTTATATTCCATATGAGGAATATACATGTTTCAGTCATCAAGGGACTCTATGACAACAAGGCTCGAGGCCAGTACAAGGAATTGAACCTCGATGAGGAGGATAACCACTTTTCTCCCAACCACCCAAGCTAGATCCAGTTGACTTGAAAAATTTGTCTTACATTTACAGAAAAGTATTTAAAAAAGTAGAGCAACAAGTATGACACTTATGTGAAACTCTTGTACTGCTGGGATGTGACCCACACAATACATTTTGCCATGCGTCAATCAATGGGTTGAAATCTATGAAAGCAATACCTTGGATACATATCATAACTTTCATATCCGGTTCCATTTCCTGTCCTGACATAATTTTAGATTCCTGTAGCTAATGCAATTTTTCAACTTTAGTGTCTATAAGTATCTCGGTAGCAGATGTTGTCTGGACTGTGAACTGCTTTCTATTTCATAGATTTTATATCATTGGTGCAAGGGAACAACGGTATTCTTCTTCCTTACTAAACTTCATCCTATTCTTTTTCAAACATATTGTTCTATGCGTGGACTGAGTCAATGGTCTTGACAAAAGTAGTTTATACGGACTATCTGTGTCTGGTAACGGCATGGCTTAAAATGCAGCAAAAGTAGTCATAAAAATATACTTGTAGATATATTCACTAGCTTCTAAATATAGTCACTAGCTTCTGGGAAATCTTTTTTGGTGAAAATCACATAAAGATTCATTTGTTGACGCGTTTTGAACTAACCAGTGTGGTTCATCGTCAGGACAAGATATATTCACTAGCTTTTGACAGCCTTACTTATATACTGATGTACTTCTTAACTTTGTGTAGACAGTATAGCTAAGTTACCAGGATTCAGATCCAGATCCAGATCCGGATACGACATACAAACAATATAATTTTTTTATAGTTTTTAGAAATAAAATGTATATCAACAATATAATATTTTATAATTTTGAAAAAAAAAAAATTTATATCAAGTAAAATATTTTAGAATTTTAAACAATTAAATTTATATAAAACTAAAATAAAACGTATTATAAATTTAAATATAATAGTTTTAAATATTTTCTAGATGTATAATATCAGAATTATATATTGTGATAAAATATAAATAAATTTAATAAAAATAAAAAAATTTGTAAACTTTTATTTAAATTTTAAATATTAAAACTTCTATATAATACTTTAAACAATTATTAATTTAATAATATTAAAATTAATGTAATATCAACAATTAATAACTTATTAATATTTAAAATTAAATGACCATTGAAGTTACTTATATTTAAATTAAGTGACCATTGAAGTTACTTTATATTTAAATTAAATGACCATTAACTATTATTATATTTAAATTAAGTGATCATTAAAGTTATTTTATATTTGAATTAAATGACCATTAAAGTTACTTTATAGAACTCACTTTACGAAACTCACTTTTTTACACTTTAAATAAAAATAAAACTCAATTAGAATATCGAAATGGCCGTAGCTTATAATGTTGCATTAAAGTTTATAATATGGTCAACCAAAGAAAAAAGTTAATGAACTATCACATCCAACCCCCTTGTTAATTATTCACTGCACTGTTTTTTCCATTATCACGTGATAATTCGTACGCTGACTTGGAATTTTGAGCCGATGTCGAATAGTTTTAGACACGGACAGATGCTGGGCGGATCCGAAGCCGAATTTGTCTCTGATATGGGGATTCGTGGATCCAGTCGCTGGGGTTGGTGGATCTGGTAACATAGGGGTGTAGTCAATGTATGTTGCTGCAATTGTGCCCAAACGTTAGTTGACATAACATTGATATCATTTTTTGTCAAGTCAGGATCACTTACTAGATAGATCAATGTTCGTCCATTGCATGGCATCATCCTACATAGCTTTTCCTTGTTTGCCTGGAAATCAGTATCTTAATCTTTGCAAAAATGCTTCCTTTGGATTGTTCATGTAGATTGTCCTTGTAGGAATTCCTCTATATTGCTTCCATCCAAGGACACCTTTTTTGGTTCACTGAAGAGGAGAATCTCCAATGGGTGAGGTGTTCAGAAGATGACAAAGTTAGCAATCATTTTGGAGATGAGTTGCTTACACTGTGTGGGGCTTTCAACTTAATTATTTGCAATGGTCTAAATAGATGGAAAAGGTCTGGGAACTTCACTTGCAACACATATAATAGACAGATAATTCGCTGCACTGTTTTTTCCATTATCACGTGATAATTCGTACGCTGACTTGGAATTTTGAGCCGATGTCGAACAGTTTTAGACACGGACAGATGCTGGGCAGATCTGGGCGGATCCGAAGCTGAATCTGTCTCTGATATGGGGATTCGTGGATCCAGTCACTGGGGTTGGTGGATCTGGTAACATAGGGGTGTAGTCAATGTATGTTGCTGCAATTGTGCCCAAACGTTAGTTGACATAACATTGATATCATTTTTTGTCAAGTCAAGATCACTCACTAGATAGATCAATGTTCGTCCATTGCATGGCGTCATCCTACATAGCTTTTCCTTGTTTGCCTGGAAATCAGTATCTTAATCTTTGCAAAAATGCTTCCTTTGGATTGTTCATGTAGATTGTCCTTGCAGGAATTCCTCTATATTGCTTCCATCCAAGGACACCTTTTTTGGTTCACTGAAGAGGAGAATCCCCAATGGGTGAGGTGTTCAGAAGATGACAAAGTTAGCAATCATTTTGGAGATGAGTTGCTTACACTATGTGGGGCTTTCAACTTAATTATTTGCAATGGTCTAGATAGATGGAAAAGGTCTGGGAACTTCACTTTCAACACATATAATGGGGCAGTGTCGTTGACTGTGATGTGTTCACAAAGCTTAATAGAGAAGATAGATGAAGTTAGTATTGGAGAGCATATTTGGGACTTAAAATCAGACCATAACCCAATTTTTATAAGGTTATCATTGTTAGAAGAAAGGCAACATAGGAGGAAAACCCAATGCTCTCGACAATCACTATCAAGGGGAAAAATTCTTCTAACATAGGAAAATAGTACTATCTTCAAGACAATGTTAAAGAGATTAATTTAGAAGGAGAAAATTGGTTTCAAACGCTTCGACAACCATGAGTTAATAAATATAATTCAAAGTGCACTTGAGAAGTGCAAAAGAGAAAAAAATAGGAAATCAAAATCAAATTGTTTTCCTGTAAATGCTTGGTTTGATGAAGAATGCAAAATGGCAAGGAGAACCTTGAAAAAGGCAGGAAAAGAGAAGATGAATGTAAAGTTATATAAGCAGATACTAAAAAGGAAAAAAGATGAGTTCATGCAAACAAGGAGAGAAGAGTTAATATATTTAAGCAAGAATAATCCAAAGCTTTTCTGGCAGGAACTACAGTCAAGGAAGAAGCAAATTGAAAATAATATTACAACCAATCAATGGTTGGAATATGCAAGGCAACTCTATGAGAAAGAATCTGAGGCAGAGTCCCCCCCCAGGATCAACACAAATTCAAAGCTTTTCACATTACAGGGGGTGGAGAATGAAATTAAGAAGCTGAAAACAGGAAAGGCAAAAGACTTGGTTGAACTTCAAGCAAAGTATCTAAAATGGGGAATGAACATTCTTGCATCGCACATCATGAAAATATTCAACATCATTCAGCAAGGATTCCCAAGAGATTAGACAACTAGCCTAGCAATACCCCCTTTTAAAAGTGGAGACATTAATAATCCATCCAACTATAGAACAATTATGATCAATCCTTTATTTGCAAAGCTTTTCGGTAGCATGGTAGAAGACAAAATTAACAAGTGGGCAGAAGTAAAAGAAAAGAGGGCAAGAGGACAAGCGGGTTTTAGGCCAAAACATTCTATAGTGGATCATGGCATCACGTTGAGACACATTGTTGAAAAGGTTTGGGAGGACAAAGAAGAAGTATTTTGTTGCTTTGTTGATTTCAAAAAAGCATCTGACACAGTCCCTAGGGATAAGTTGTGTCGTAGAATGGAAGAACTTGAAATTCCTGTGCATTATAGAGCCGCTATCCATAGACTTTATGAAGAAGTGAAAGTCAAAATTAGAACCTCAGCAGGTATCTCAGAAAGCTTTAGAAGTGACATTGGAGTCAAGCAAGGTTGCCCTCTATCCCCCACTCTTTTTGGTCTATATATTGATAAATTGGAAGAGTGGCTAAATTTGCAAGGTGGAGATGGTGTTCCGTTGGGGAAGTTTGTGATAAAGCTTCTTTTATATGTTGATGATATTGTATTGATCTCTAAATCAGCCCATGGATTGCAAATGCACTTATATGCCTTTGAGCATTTTTGTAGAGCAGTGGGGATGCAAGTCAGTACTAGCAAGACCAAAATAATGATTTTTTTCTAATAAAAGGAAGCAAAGCCAACATACTTTTTTCTTTGAAGACAACATTCTTGAAGAAGTAAATGAGTACAAGTACCTTGGGATTGATTTCAACAACAAACTCAATTGGGAGGGCTGCAGAAAGAACAAAATTTTAGGAGGCTGGAAAGCATTATATGCTCTTCAAAACAAATGTAAAGAGGCAGGGTTATGGGATTGGAAAACAATTAAAGTGCTTTTTGGACTCCTAGTTTGTCCAGCGATGCTATATGGGTGTGAATTGTGGGCTAGTAGCACTCCCGTCTCAGAATGGAAACAAATTGAGAAAATCCAAAAATGCTTGATCATGAGCAAGTTCAAAATAAAAAGTTTGGTACCTTATGAGATAATGTTGAGTGAAATAGGAGAAACTTCCATTGAAGCAATTGCTATGGTGCGGCTGATAAGATACCTAAAAAGAATTGAACAAATGAGAGTAGGTAGATGGCATAATGTTATCTTCAATGAAGGCATGAGTGAAAGAAAAAACATGAATGAAACAAAACTACACATGGATGCAAAAATGGAATATCTACCTCAATGCCTATCTCGCAAATAGCAAGGAGCTAAAGGAGTTTGTTATGGAGAAGTTTCGGAAAAAGGTATGGGGAAAAGAGTTGGTTAGAAAGAAGAAATATTACATTGAGGAATTCAACCCTACGTATGATTTAACAACAAAAGGAGTTCATTGGAGCTAGCATTTCGTGGAGGGCAAAGGTTCTTATTGCTTGGGAAGAACGGGTGTGTACATTTTGTACGTCTGGGGCTGTGGAATCGGAAAAACATTTCATTTTGGAATGTGATGCATTCAAAGACATCAGAGAAGGTTATGAGAACATGTTAGCATCAGTTTCTTGGCATTGTCTTTTTAGCGAGGGGATTGTTGGAAGGTTGGGTCAGCGCATCATCAATTTGAATCAGAAAAGGACTGAATAATAAAGAGCGAAAAATAGGGAACTAATGGTCTTATAGACTATTTTTAGTCTTGTGTACCTTAAAATATCATTTCATTTCATTTCATTCATACAATAGATGGAGGGCACACGAGGACTGTGAAGGGCACAACTTGAGTGATCCGGATTTAAACAGGAATGCAACAAATTACAGATATAACCATACATATAGAGATGCAACAAAAATAATACTTCATTTCATTACTACTGAAATATGCTTACAAACAAAAATGGAAATAAACTAGCTAGGGCGATGGTAGCTTATCTTTGAGAAGATATGTGGTGGCTACATGTCTTTAAACTGTGTTACAATGAGGCTCGAAGGCCTATTTATTGTTGAGAAATAAGGGAAAACCCTAAACATCCAAAAACTTAACCCTAGAAGATGAAACGCCAAACTATGGGCCCCGTTTGGGTAAATTGGTAAATCAACTTCCTGGGGTCATAACTTTCTGGGGTCATAACTTTGGCATACAATCTCCGTTTGATGTGCAAAATATCTCGTTAGAAGGATCTATCTGAGAACTACAAATGTTGCTTCTAGTTTTCCCAAAAAACGTTGTTTAGGGCCTCAAAATGGCTCTGGAAGTTCAAGACCCAAAAAACTGCTAAAAATAGTAAACTGTGCTACAATTCAGGAAACTGAAAAGCTGAAAGAAACAATGGTGGGGGTCCAAGTGGACTTGGCGGGTGGCCACCAATATCCACCTGGATCATTCCTCCCCCCTTAGGAAGCAATGGTCCCCATTGCGTTGAGCTCCTCCATGAGATGAGGAAACTTCTGCTGAACCTGTTCCCTGGTGAACCACTTGCCCTGCTGAAGGAGTTGGCCTGCTTTGACAACTCGATAAAGTTGGATATTCTGTTGGCGAGTGTTCTTGATCTGTGTGTCCATGATCCGATCAGTTGCAGCTTGTTCCATGCAATCTGGATTTAATTCTGTGGGTTGGAGCTGTTCTGCAATGTCGGATGTGTCTAGTAATGGTGGAAAGTATGGCCGCAGGCGGTCTACATTGAACACTGGGTGCAGGGCAAGGAATGGGGGAATGCTGAGCTCAAATGCATTGTCTCCCATAGCCTTAGTAATGGTGTAAGGACCATATCGGAGTGGTCTTAATTTCCGATAGGCTCCAGTAAGGCGTTCCTTTTGCAAATGCAACCAGACTTTGTCGCCCAACTGAAACTTGTGTGGCACCCGATGTTGATCATGTCGCTGCTTGTACTTGGCATTTGATTTCTCAAGAATGTCATGGACCTGCTGGCAAATA
>APFE030895434.1:179806-244078 GCA_000404065.3 Pinus taeda
AAAGAAGAGTTTAGCAGTGGCTTCTGCTGTGATATTCTTCTTGTAGGCCACCATAATGGCCATCTTCGAGAACCTGTCGACGACCACAAAAACACAGTCGTTTCCATGCTTAGTAGAAGGAATGCCCGACATGTAATCCATGGATAAGGATTCCCAAGGTCGACTGGGGGTAGGTAGCAGGGTCTAGAGGCTTTGCTTCTTGATGCTCGGTTTGGCAATGGCACAGGCAGTGCATGATCTGATATACTTCCTGACATCCTGTTGAAGATTTAACCAATAGAAATACTTCTACAGTATTGCCACTGTTTTCTTGACCCCGAAATGCCGAATAGCTCGACTATAGTGTGCTTCCCAATCATCTTGGCACGCTCGCTTGAAAGAACACAAAGGTGGCCCAGATGGCATAACAGGGCATCCTGGAGGTGAAAATCTGGAACATGTTGACCCTCCAAGAGTGTTTGGTATGTGTGGCCGAATTTTGGGTCGCTTTTATAGAGAAGTGGCCAGTTAGAAGTCTGGTGCCCATAAGCGTTGAGCACCGTGGTTAAGGCCATGATCGATGGTCGACTGAGGCAATTTGAAACATTATTGGTGTTGCCCTTCTTATACTTCATATTTAAATGGAACTGTTGCAGGTATGTGGACCACTTCTAATGGCGATCATTCTGCAATTTCCTTTGGGTTTGTATGAACTACAGGGGTCGGTGGTCTATGTGGATGACCGTTTCCTAATGTAATGCTTCCATTGTCGACATGCTTGCACAATGGAATACATCTCTGTCATAAGTGGGATACTTCCAGACTGTGTTTGAAAGTGTCTCACTGTGATATGTTATTGGATGCTCGTGTTGAGTAAGGACTGCCCCAATAGCATAGTCAGAGGCATCTGTCTCGACCTCAAATGGTTGTTGCAAGTCTGGTAATGCAAGCACTGGTGCTGAGCAGAGGCAATCTTTCAACTCTGTGAATGCCTTTTGTTGGGATTCAGACCAAAAGAATTTTGCTTTGGCTCCTCCCATGGTGACTTGACTCAAGGGCCAAGTGATATGAGAAAATCCCAACATGAACCTACGGTAGAAGTTGGCAAGACCTAGAAAGCTGCGGAGCTCTATCAGAGTGGTTGGAGATGGCCAATCCCGAATGACTTGGATCTTGGATGGATCCACATGCACCCCCCATTCATCAATAATGTAGCCCAGATACTGAACCTGGGTCATGCCAAAAAGTGCATTTCTCCAAATTGGCACATAATTTGTGTTGTCGCAGTGTTTGGAGAACCTGTTGGACGTGGTGGAGGTGCTCTTCCCAACTTTGGCTGAAGATCAGGATGTCATCCAAGTATACTGCTACAAATGAGTTGGTGAATGGCTGCAAGATGTCATCCATAGCCTCATGAAGGTTACAGGAGCATTCGTCAATCCGAAAAACATAACCAACTATTCGAAAAGGCCCTCATTGGCTTTGAAGGCAGGATATCCTGACTTCAAATCGATCTCGCTGAAATATTTTGCCCCCTTCAGTTGGTCCAGGTGGTCATCAATCCGTGGGATCAGGTACCAATTATGGACAGTGATCTTGTTCAACGCCTGATAGTCAATACAGAGTCTCCAAGTTCCATCCTTCTTTTGTACCAACACGATCAGTCTCCCACAGGGCAATGAACTTTGACGAATGTGACCTTTCTGCAACAACTCTTGAATCTCCCTCTTGATTTCATCGTTCTCCAGAACAGAGCGCCGATAGATTGGTCCATTGGGCAGCGACGCACCCGGGGTCAGATCGATGGAGTGCTTGACCTGACAGTGCAGAGGAACTCCTGCGGGGGAGGTGAAGATGTCCTCGTACTCCTCCACGACCTTGTCCATCTATAGTTGTCATGCGGAGGGGCCCTGTCTGGAGGTCGTGGCCACCATCTTCTTCTTTCCTTGAGGGTGTATCATCAGGAAAACAAATTTCCCGGTTTTGGAAATGAGCTTACTGCATTGTTTTGCAGTAACCAAGAGATGGCGGTAGGCGGTGTTACGTCCGGTATCATGTACAACTTATATCCCAAAGTAACAATAACAACACGGGGCCTTGATTCATACATAGCATGTCGCTTCCACAAGTATGGTTGTCCTAATAATACATCACAAACATCAAGGGGAGCAACGTCACACAATACCTCATCCATGAAGGGCTTGATGTTGTATGGAGGGCGACACTATTGACTCGCGCGAAAATCCTGTCCTTGGTGAAGCCACCCAATGGTGTACGATTGTGGATGTGCTGTGGTCGGTAAGCCCAGCCGCTTTACGATCTCTGCCGAAATGAGGTTCTTTTGGCTCCCGCTGTCGACAATGAACTGTAGCGGGGAGCCCTTTACCCACATTTGGGAGTGGAAGAGATGCTTTGCCTCCTCTAGATCTTCGGGTTCCTCCTTCTGCATCTTTGTGGTGGCAATGGTGGCGTTGGGCTTTGCATCGATAATCTGCTTCCCTTTGTCATTCCCCTCGTCAGGTTCTGACTCAGAGTCGGAACATGTATCTGATTCTGAAACCTTCAGCTCGGCCACCAGTGACTGCTTGGCCTGACACTCACTTGTGTTGTGAGTGGAGCTCTTATGGAACTCACACCACTTTCCTGTGTCCTTTTTCGACTTCGTAGCGTTGTTATTTACTTGTAGCTTTGGCGAGTTATCTTGGGCCACCCCGCCTTGGCTTTGTCCTTTGTTCTGCGCTTTTGGGGGCACCTTTCCCTTGCTTTGGATTAGCAAATCCAAGGTCTTGCTTTTTTCTATTTAAACTTTTGCTCGATCTTGACATCGTATCGGTATGTCGTGCTAAGCGAGGAGATGTTCAAGAATTCTATTTCTCCCTGGATGTACTTGTGCAAGCAACCTTGTTATTTGAGTAACAAATGCTGCTCTGAATCCTTGATACCCAACTTTGTGCGAAGGGTATGGAAAATATTGGTAAACTTCGACACGTCTTGGTCCCTTCCCTGTCACAGCGTGGTCCACTTTATGTATTAATCCTCATAGCTTCCGACAGGGTTGTACTGCTCCTTGATGGCAGTTCGTAATGAATTCCAAGTGGGTGTGGCTGAAAACAGTGAGGCGATACTTTCATTTTGCTCACAGTAGGTTTCCCACCAGTCCTTGACATGGGGGGCCGCTTTGAGAAGAGCAAAAGCAATCTTTTCCCGGCTAGAAAAATCATGGACAGAAAAATACCCTTCTAGCAGATTTAACCATTTATCTACTACGTCTGCATCTACATGACTCTCAAATATGGGAATGTCAAAGTTAACTTGTACCTTAAAGGGTGTGGCATTTCCAGAGTAGCTGCTGGAAGTAGATGTGTCGCCCCTAGGTAGCCGCTGAAGGATCTGGGCAAAGTTGTCCATCATCGCGTTCCTTTGTCGCTTGAAGGCCTCCTCGAGCAAGATTTTGATAGGATCTCCTACCCCCTTGTCTTACTTTCCACTCGCCATGGGAGACCGTTGGGATTTGCAAGGCTGGTCTTGCAAAGGTTCGACCAACTCAAGCCCTAACTACTTATATCCCGACCTCGTTGGGAACATGTAAAGAAAGGCAGAGAAAGAGTAGACCGCTCTGATATCACTGATTCAAATTTAAACAAGAATGCAACAAATTACAGATATAACCATACATATAGAGATGCAACAAAAATAACACTTCATTTCATCATTGTAAGATATTGAAATATGCTTACAAACAGAAACGGAAATAAACTAGCTAGGGCGATGGTAGCTTATCTCTGAGAAGAGATGTGGTGGCTACATGCCTCTGAATTGTGTTACAATGAGGCTTGAAGGCCTATTTATTGTTGAGAAACAATGGAAAACCCTAAACATCCAAAAACCTAACCCTAGAAGATGAAATGCCAAACTGTGGGTCCCGTTTGGGTAAATTGGTACATCAACTTCCCGGGGTCGTAACTTTGGCATACGATCTCCGTTTGACGCGCACAATGTCTCGTTAGAAAGATCTATCCGAGTGCTACAACTTTGGCATGGATCGATGTTGCTCCAAGGTTTCCCAAAAAACCTTGTTTAGGGCCTCAAAACGGCTCCGGAAGTTCAGGACCCGAAAAACTTCTAAAAATAGTGAACTG
Organism: Pinus taeda; assembly: GCA_000404065.3. Classification (NCBI taxonomy): domain Eukaryota; kingdom Viridiplantae; phylum Streptophyta; class Pinopsida; order Pinales; family Pinaceae; genus Pinus; species Pinus taeda. Next base: position 183,925 of record APFE030895434.1, read on the forward strand.
TGCTACAATTAAAGAAACTGAAAATTTGAAAGAAACAATGGTGGGGGTCCAAGTGGACTTGGTGGGTGGTCACCAATATCCACCTGGATCATTAAGGCTGCATATTTTGCGAACATCTGCTTTAACAAGCCATTTAAAACATAGTAAAAATTAATTAGTGGATAGTGGCTAGGTTGAAAGGTGAATTTAGGGCCATGATTAATCAAATTCATGCAAACATGAGCTCCCATTTCCATGAGCTTAAAGTTTCTCAAATGCTTCTACAATCCCAGAGCCATTCTCTAGTATGAACATAAATATATAAAATATAATTAAATAATTCATAATTAAAATAATAATTAGTATAGTGAAAGGACAATTCTCAAGGGACAAAGGGTATTCTGCCTAGGTATGTATACGTGGCCCTCATTGTACAACCAATCATCATATTTTCTACTATCAATTACTTATCTAAAATTTATATGTTGTCCGCTTGGATTTCTTTATATCCTAAACATTTTGAATAATATTTTTTGTGATAACAAATTTTGTTCATATCACTTGGTATTAGAGCCACGTTCCTGATCTCGACCATTGGCCACACTTTCTTTAGATTTCCTCTAATTTGGCTTTTAGCCAATCCCAATTCTCAAGAGTTCTCTAATTTCTAGTCATTGACCACATTAGGCCTTTGGCCCTATACATTGACGAATTCTATTGGAAAAAATGCATATCAAAAAAAGGAAAAAAGAGGACCAAGTGGTTTCAACTTTCAACGTCATGGAACATCCTCACCAGACTGTACCAACCACATGCCCTTAAATTAATAAACTGTTTTTGTATATCCGTTATACAACGACAATGGAAGTGCTTCCCTAACTGCAACACTATAGTAAAAAAATCACAATGACCATGCATTAAATTGATAATCCATGCATCAATTTGACATGTCGTATGATTTTAATTTGCTTTTAGTAGTTCGTACAGTAATTTGATGCAAGTACAATGAAGTTAACAAAAATTTATGAAGTTTGTACAACTTAATTGCAACATAATCCGTGTGAGAAAACCGTACACTTGATTGATTCAACACATGCAAACAATTTTTGTATAGCTCCGCTTGTATAGTATCAGTGCAATTCATATGTTGTCATAGCTGTAAATTGGCCTCTAAAACGCTGGTTGTCTGTACAATTTACCATACATTTACATGTGTGATTAAATCGAACCTTCAACCAACTATCGAGGGAAGGGATAGCCATTGTTTGAAAGATTCGTGATTATTTTGTATGGGTCACCTAAATTTGATTATCCATCAAAATATTAGAAGAGTATACATATACCCCAAACAGTCACATCTTTTCAATTTAAATTTTGAAAATATTATATTTTGAAGGGATAAATCATAATATATTCCTTTTGGTATTAAATTAATGTTTATAAAGAAGGGGTTATATTTTAATTAAAGTATCGAAGACTTAGGCCCTAAAGTGAATATAAAAGAAGTTATAAAGTAAACATATATATATTATAAAAGTAAATATATATAAAAAGAGCCCAAAAATTGGAGTTCACAATATCTATATTATTAAAATTTATTAGGATTATTTGGAAAAATTAGAATATAATATATATATATATCATCTTTACTTCAAAATTCCTTTCTATATATAGAAAGTATTATTACAAAGAAGTTTTTAAGTAAAAAGAAAATGATATACATGTGTGTCTGTGTTTGTATTATTTAATTTCCTAAATTTCAACTCAAGGAAAAAGGAGTTATATAAAGGGGTTATTTTTTTTTTAAAGGAACAGATAGAGATTTTGTTCTAACAAAATATGGATTATGGGCCAAAACCCATACATGATATCTTTATTTTTAGACAATGTATGTATTCACTAGACCATACAAAATTTATGTAAACTCTGGGGTTGCATTTCTTCCTTGTGCTAAATATATTTCTGCTTATAACTCTACCAAAACCCTTAGTATAAGGATATATTTATATTGCAAGATATAAAAATAGGATGATTGAAGCAAAAACTAATAGAACCATCCAAAAAAGCTCCATCAATAGTGAACAAGACCAGGATTGTCCTTCCTCCACAGGCGACGCGTTTTCTTCTTATGGGGAGCAACACTGGATCCGACGCCTCCATAGTTGACTTGAGTGATGCAATTATCAAAACAAAGAACAATATAACCCTAGGAGAAATTAACATGAAGTAATAGATGGGACAACCCTTATAGAAGTGTACCTGGAAACATGAGCAAATGTCTCCTTGTAGTCAACTCCCTCCTTTTGGGAGAACCTTCGTGCCACAAACATGGCCTTGAACCTTTCAATGCTTCCATCCGCAACATGTTTGATCTTGTAGATGCACTTTGAGCTCACCACTGATTTTCCTTCTGGACGTGGCACTACCTCCTAGACATCATTCTTTATGATGGAAGAATACTCTTCCACCATGGCATCTTGCCATACCTGTGTTAGAAATATGTTGTCATTGATTGCAAAGGTGTTGACAGATGATGGCAAAAGACAAGATGATTGCAAGATGAGAAGAGCATGGATGGAGAAGGTGTAGTGGCTTTGAAGGCATTTTTAGTATAGAAGAACACCTCAAAGTCAAGTGGAACCGACTTAGAAGGAAAGAGCTTTGAAAGAGCTTTCCAGTGGTATATGGAAGTCAGAAAATGGCCTCAAGGATCAGAGGATATGGTTAGCGAAAGGTGTAACCCTAAAAGTCAAGTTACAAAGTTAAATTTAGTGGAGGACCTTTGGAGCAAGATAGTTTGGCGATGTTGCCAAACTTGGCAGTGAAGCTGGGAGTGATGTGAACTTTAAACTCTGTGCATGTATGTTGGCCGATTAGGTGCCACGTCTCCCCACCGACGCATTGACGGAAAAGTGTAGGGCTGAGCGCTTTTAAGGTTTAACGCGCAGGGGGTGCGCAGTAGGTAGTAAGTGATATAAAGTCAATTGTTATATATATTTAATATTTGAAACTTTTGATTTTCCTGTATCTCTGTCATTATGACACTTATCTAAATTATTCACAAGTTAACAATGACGTGCGTATTTTGAAATAAATTGTATTTGATGGCTAAAAAAGCTAAAAAATTGTAAATGAGCATCAATTTTAAAGCCTAATAGAAGTGGTGGTAATTTTAGATAACAATGGTATGTTCAATGTTTAGCACAATTTACTTCAATGTTCCTTTATCAACCCAATGACAATTCCAATTATATCCAGTAGCAATCACATTAACTTAATCACATTGATAGTAAATGCAGATAAAACATAAAAACATATGCAGAAAACAAGGGAAGACAAGAGGACACCAGATTTGGCGGATGCAAGGGAAAAACCGTAATGTGGGGAAAACCCTTTGATGAAATCTTCTTATTATTATTCAATAGTTCAGCACAAAGAGAGAGAGTACAAAAATCACATTCACTTGCCCAATACACAGTCAAATCAGCCCTATCAAATTTGGCAATCAACTGCAGTCAATTTTAGCCCTAATGAGAAAGTCAATGCTGGTCAAAACAACAATAACACTTCACCAATGCAACTCAGTCCTCCTTGGTCAAACTTGACCTGAAGAGGAGGTCAAATGCAGCCCAAAACAACTTGGTTGAAGGAGAGAGAAAATCTGCTATGATTTTCTGTGGTCAAAACAAAAGTCAACACTGGTCAAACTATCCCAAATACGTTGATTTTTGTGCCAATAAATGTGGCCTCGAGATAGGAATTGAATTCAGCCCCTGAAAACGCAATCAAACGTGGTCAATAAAACCTTGGTCAATGCTGTCCTGAAACTCTGAAATTCGACTTGCAATCTGACCCAGAAATTCGTCCTCTCCTTCCATCAATACGTGTGTGAGAGAGAGAGTAGATCTTCAAGCTATACGAACCAATCAGATTTGGAGAGAGAAGAAATGATGAGTGATTGATATCCAAATGAGGAGAAAGGTCACTCCTATTTATACAATTCGATGAGGGTGAAAGGACACAACTATTGGGCTTCTTGAGCCTACATTAAGCTGAGGCCAACCTTAACAATTTGTGCATGAGAGAGAATAAATTCAAAATTCCACTTCTACTTGACCAAATGAGATGATATTTATATCAAATTTGGACCTTTTGAAAAGAGGAATCCAATGCAATAATCATCTCCATCATATGAGCTGTCGCAAGGTGGAATTTGGCCCTAGTTTCCAATTTTAATTGTGGACATGTTATTTTAACAAATAACACTACATTGGAGTGGACGATAGAGGAGAATTGCCCGACCACCACACCCCCTCCCTTCTATACCACAAACCATGCATGGGGGGTGGGGTGTTTGCAAACCACTAGTGGAAATGACGACGCTGTTGGCAGACAAGTGAACATATGACATCACTCATGAACGGACGACATGAAGACCCATGGCATGATATGCGGTATGGTAAATAACAAATGATGGGGTCTAGTGCACACATGGGTAACCGACATAACATATGATGTTAACACAACTGATGTGACGTCTAAAACGATGGACACATGTCATGTATCTTTCGTTTATTAGGTGGCCAAGCGGGCCATTCTCGAGTGACACGTGGCACTAGTGACGTAAGAGTCACATCAACAAGACTAGGCAGAGGTTGGGTAGGCCCTCAGAGGTCATGGATTAGGTCACAACCATTGGTCTTATGGGCAAAAAGGGCCAATACGTAAGTGCTAGGGGCTTAAGGTGAAATTCGGTGACATGGACAATTATAGAAACATATCTGCGATTTTGCTAAATTTGGAATTTAACTAAAATTGGAAAGTCTCTGTTAGGTCCTTAATACTAGTGTAGCTCCCTTATTGTTATTGTTATTGTAATCCCCTTATTGTTATTGTTGTGCCTTTACATTATTATTGTTATGTAGGCTCTGATTGTATCGTGACCCTTTAGACTCCTATATATAACTAGGAGGTCTTGTCATTTGTATCATTCAGGAATTGTTTATTTATGCGATGTAAAGGAGGTTTATCCCTCGAAGAGACTAATTTTCAAGTCGCTGATCTATCTTTTCTTCGATTTTGTGATCTGGTTGCATAACATTTTGTATCCGAGCTTTGGATTCTTGGGTTTCATTGCTTCAGACAAGTCATCTTGGTATTTTTGCTATAACTTTTTTCCTACGAGGCTTTAAAAGCTGAAATTTCGACCATGTGGAGCTGAAATCTTGGGACTGTGTAAAAATTTCAAATCTTGGTTTGCTATATTTTTTGAGATATGGTCCGAGGAAGTTAGGGTTTTTGCATGCTCTAGAATGTAATCTCAAATAGGTGACCTAGGGAAAATCGTCATAACTTTCTCTACGAGCGTCAGATTTGAATTTTGTAAAAAGTGACTAAAATTACATCAACTGTAATTTGTTGTGTATCATTTTTAGGGCCAAAGGTTGGAATAGTGGCACGTGGCATTCTGTACAAGTTCCATCTACTGAACCATTCCATATTCAGGTCATCGTGGGAGATTGGACATATCTTTATCTTGAAGAATGCAATCTCGGTTTGACTTGTGATGTTGGAAAGAAAAATCAAAGGGTTACCACAAGACGAAATTTCAGACCTTGGAGAGCCGAAATTACAAAGTTACAGAGTTCAATATTGAGCTCCTAAAGGCAAGAAAAAAGTGTGTATTTAAAAAAAATTGTATAATTTTTGTTTGAAAAATCAGTTTGAAGTGATTCAAAGAGCATAGTGAACATAGAAATCATCATTTGGTCCCAATATGCCTTGTAACAAGAAAATGGATACACCCAGTAAGATGACAAAAAGCTCTAGTATCACACATGAAGAAGAGGAAGAAATGCAATATGATATATCAAAATTACGAGACCGAGTGCAACAAATTTTGCTCTAATACCAAATGCTATGCAACCAGATCACAAAATAGAAGAAAAGATAGATCAACAACTTGAAAATTGGCCAAGCTTTGGTTTGAGCTACACAGGACTTCACAAAAAACCTTTATGTTGGAATATGATGCCTCAAGAAATGAATTGGTGCTGTTTTAATGCAAGAAGGAAGGCCCATTGCCTTTGAAAGTCGTCCAATCAAGGAAAAGTATTTACAGAAACCTGTTTATGAGAAGGAAATGTTGGCAATACTATATGCCCTGAAGTTATGGCACCCTCACCTATTGGGAAGACACTTCAGTTAAAAATAGATCATGATAGTCTTAAATACTTTTTTGAGCAAAGATTATCTTTAGAAGAACAACAAAAATGGGTCGCTAAGATGTTGGGTTATGACTTTGAAATCATCTGCAAAAAAGGAAAAAAAATGTTGTTGCAAATGCACTCTCAAGAAGGGATGAGGATGTGGAAGCATTGCTCTATGCCATTTCTGTTATCCGACCTGATTAGATAACTGAAGAAAGGGAGGAATGGAAGAATGATGAAGAGGTGTGGACGCTCATGCAAAAGTTGCAGCAAGATCCCAGTACATCGGATACATTTGTCTGGAAAAATGACCCATTATGGTACAAGATCGCTTATATCTATGTAAGAATTCCTAACTCAAACAAAAAATTCTCTTGGAATTGCACACCTCTCCTTTGAGAGGGCACTCAGGATTTTTAAAAGCTTACCACAGGGTCAGGAAGGATTTTTTTTGGGATGGACTTAAATCTGATATTCAGAAGTTTGTGGCAGAGTGTTTGGTTTTCCAACAAAATAAAGTTGAGACAATTAAGACCCCAGGTCTATTACAACCTTTAGCCATTCAAAGTCAACGTTGGGAGGAGGTCCCAATGGATTTTATCACAGGTTTACCCAAGTCTAAAGGAAAGAGTGTCATCATGGTGGTAGTTGATAGACTTACCAAGTATGCACACTTTGGTGCATTATCTCATCCTTTTAAACCCAGTACAATTGCTACTGCATTTTTGGAAACAATTCAAAAGCTACTTGGAAACCCAAAGAATTGTAAATGATAGAGATCCCATTTTCACTGGAAATTTTTGGACATAATTATTTTCTTGTCTTGGTACTCAATTAGGTCATAACTCATCTTATCATTTTCAATTTGATGGGCAAACTGAGATAGTGATCAAATGTTTCGAAGGATATCTTCGTTGCTTTGTATTTGATAAACAAACATAATGGGTTAAGTGGTTACCCCTGGCTGATAAGTGTATACTTCCATACTGTAGCAAAAATGACCCCATTTATGGCACTTTATGGATATCATCCACCGTCCATCACATCATCTTTAAGAGAAAATTCTAAGGTTCAAGCAATGGAAGATCACATTGAGCATCAACAACATGTAACTCTTAAAGGGTAAACTCAGTCTAGTGCAGAATCTAATGAAACAACAGGCAAATCAACATCACAGTGAAAAAAGTTTTGACATAGGTGGCTGGGTATTTTTACAGCTACAACCATACAAACAAATGTCCCTCAAACAAGCTAAGAAGGATAATAAATTATAACCCAAGTACTATAGTCCTTATAAGGTGTTCCAAAAGATTGGTACTGTGGCATACAAATTGGAGATGCTTGCATCTTCTTGAATACACCTAGTTTTCTATGTTTCATGCTTAAATAAGGTTATTGGTGACAAGCTCCCAATTCAAACAATATTGCTAGAACTTGACAAGGCAGGAAAAATCATATTGGAGCTTGAAGCAGTCACAAAAACAAGAACCCGACAACTACCGAATCGATCAATTTTAGAGTATCTCATTAAATGGAAGAGCTTACCCGCTAAAGATTCAACATGGGAGGATGAAAATTTTATACAAAAGCGTACAAAACTACTCAAACGTTGAGGACAACAATTTTTTTGAAGGAGGGTCATGTTAGGTACCTATATTACTAATGTAGCCCCCTTATTGTTATTGTTAGTGTTTCCCCCTTATTGTTATTGTTGTGTCCCATAGAAGCCCACTAGTGTAATTATTTTGCCCTTACATTATTATTGTTATGCAAGGTCTGATTATATTGTGACCCTTTAGACTTCTATATATACCAAGGAGGTCTTGTCATTTGTATCATCTAGGAATTGTTCATTTATTTGATGTAAAGGAGGTTGCCCCCTCGAGAGGCTAATTTTCAAGCGTTAATCTATTTTTTCTTCTGTTTTGTGATCTAGTCGCATAACATACTCAGTTAAACTCTGATAAAACTCCAGAATTGACTGTTTGTGCATATTTAATCAGTTTAACTCAAAGATTGAGTTTTAAACAACATAGATATGTTTGAAGACTTGCAGATGACATGCAGAAGAGTTAGTTGAAACAAAAGAAAGACATAAACAAAGTTTGTGCATGAAGGAAGACTTGAAGTTAACTAAAAGGCAGAGAAGCTAATTTTACTAGTCAATTTCTTTATAAGCAGAATCAATTGAGGAAGATTGTGTATTTTTTTGAAGAGTATGAATTGAATTGCAGCTAGTGTAAATGGTGGATTTCTCAGTAATAAGATATTGTTGAAGATGTTTTGGCGAGTGTTTGAAGAGGCAGTTTAATTGTTTATAAGGAATGACCTTCATGGGTTGAGTATGAAAATTGTATGAAAGATGAATCATTGAGGTCAAGCAAGTTGTAGCTTGCAGATTAGGGGTTGTAGCTGATAAATTATGGAGTATTAGCTTCTTGCGATTTGTAACCAGAAAATTTTGTAATAGCAAGTAGTAGCTTGCCTTTGTGAATAAATTGAAGAAAAGTTTGAAGAATTTATGTGTTCCTTTATGTTACTTATATTACTTCTTGTCATGCTCATATGAATTAGCTGCTGAAGTATTTTATGGTGTCCTAATATCCTTGCTCAAGTCAAAGAAAGTATAAAATTTCTACAATACTTATTCACCCCGCCTCTTAGTGTTGTTTTGGTTTCTAACAATTAGTATTATAGCAAGATTGCTTCAAATCAGTTTAATAGCTAGAAGAAATATCAAGGATCGTGGCAAACCAGGAAGGAGGATTTACCTATAGGGCACCTATGTTCAATGGAACAAACTATGTGTTTTGGTAAGGATGAAAACCCAAATTCAATCACTTGGAGATGATGTATGGGATGTGGTAGAAGATGAATATCAAAAGCCTCTATCAGTGATTAAAAAAGATCATAAGATGGAGTTTACATGCAATGCTAAAGCCATGAATGCCTTGCTTGTTGGCCTTCTTGAAACAGAACTTGTCAAAGTAATGGACTGCACATCTGCCAAATCTAGCCTTGCTTGTTGGCTTTCCTGAAACAGAACTTGTCAGAGTAATGGACTGCACATCTGCCAAATCTATTTGGCCCAATATGAGTAGCTGCCATGGAGGTGATATTAAGGTAAAACAAGGTAAACTTAAAGGATTTAGGATGCAATTTGAGTCTTTGAAGATGCATGATGATGAAGATTTTGTAAAGTACTTTATAGTTGATGAAGTTGTGAACACTATAAGAGGCATTGATGAGAAATTAGAAGAACCAGTAGTAGTTCAAAAGGTGTTGCGATCTATTCTTGAGAGATTTAATCCCAAGGTTTCAGCCATTGAAGAGATGATCAACTTGAACACTCTCACTCTAGATCAATTACTTGGCATCCTTACTGCGTATGAGATGAGAATTTCAAATGGCAAGCCTACAACAAAAGAATCAACCTTCAAAGCAAATAAGAAGCCCAAGGAAGAGCATGATGATTCATGTTGTGAATTAGATGAAGAAGAAGCTAAGTTTGTGAGGAAGCTCAAAAGAGGCTCAGGAAAATATAAAAGTAAGTTACCTTTTAAGTGCTTTAATTGTGGCAAAGTTGGTCACTATGCTTCAAAGTGTCCTGAAAAGAACAAGAAGGACTATGATCCAAGACAAAATTCAAGAAAATTCAAAAGGAAACAAAGAAGGCTAAGAAGAGGAGTCTCTATATCCAAGAAGCCAACTCCTTCGAAAGTGAAGTGAGCCAATCCTCAGCTGAGAGTCCAAAAGAATTCATGCTCATGGCTATAGACAATCGTGAAGTTGAAGCTATCAATTTTGATGGTGAAAAGGCTGAAGTTGACCTAGAAGAAGCACTGATAAGTGCCCTTGAAGAGAATGAAAGGTTGAGAAAGAAAAATAAATCCCAGATGGAGTTACTGATCAAGGAAAATGCTGAAGCTGTTGAACCATTGCTCCTACAAATTGAAGACTGGAAGAATATTCAATAATCTTTAAGTCAACAACTGAGTGAGAAGAATCAAGCTTGTGAAACGCTAGAGGGTGAAATTGTTTTGCTGAGAGAAGAATTAGAAAAGGAAAAAACCCAACTAAGCTTTAATCAAAAGTTTGGAAAAGATACTGATAATTTAAATGAGTTTTTGGAAGCACAGAGAGTCTCCAAAGATCGAACTGGTCTTGGATTTGAGGTTGAATTAATAGTTGAATTAAAAGGTAAAAATAAATCACCTTTGTCCTGGTAGCAAAAGAAGGGATTACACAACAATAAAATGACAAAAACAACACACAACCCAATACACAGTCATAGAATGACCAACAACAACAAAATAAAAGGAGAAATTTTGCACAACAAAAGAACAATGTGGGAAACGCAAATCAAAATACACAAAAATCAACCCATCGAATTACTTGAAGACAATTTTCCAGGTATGTTGATATATTTCCTAGGCTATTGCTTCACCTGCACTAATTATGTACACAACGCAACAAATTGCGGAGTGAATTTATCTTACAGGCAACTCAGAGCAAGAAGATGAAATCAACAACAAAATCAATTAATTAGACAGAGGAATAATAAGTCCAGTTAGAACATTACTTTTGCTCCTTTGAACAATTTGATTCAATGTTTTAAATGTCAAAATTTTGGGCATAGAGAAACTGATTGCAGACTTAAGAATAAGAGGCCTGAACCAGTTATTGAGAAAATTAGGCAAGAGCCCAAGGTCTGGAAAGAAAAGGTGAACACAAAGCAATGTGATATTGTTTTGTATGCTTAGAATGAAGACAACCAGTGGTACGTGGATAGTGGCTGTTCTAGGCACATGTCAGGAGACAAAAGCAAGTTCTTGACATGGAAACCAATTGAAAATGGTAGTGTAACCTTTGGTAACAATGCACTTGGTAAGATTGTTGGTAAAGGAGTTGTCAGTCTGTCAAATGGCAGAGGTAAAGCTAATAATGTATTGTATGTTGATGGGCTAAAGCATAAGCTGCTTAGTGTGTCTCGGATGTGTGATCAAGGTTATGATGTAATTTTTAAGGCTAAAAATTGTCAAATCAAGTCTGCAGGCACATGTGAAATAATGGCTGAAACTGTGAGAACAAAGAGTAATGTTTATGTTTTGAAAGAGAGAACAAAGAGGTGTTGCTTATCAAAGATTGATGAAAGTTGGTTGTGGGATAAGAGACTTGAATATCTGAATTTTGATTAGAAGGTCAAATTGAGCAACGAGAATGCTGTCAAGGATTTATCCAAGCTATCAAAACTAGAGAATATGATTTGCAAGTCTTGTCAATTGGGTAAGCAAAGTCAAGTTCCATTTAAGACTAAGGAGAGCTTGTCATCAAAGCCACTTCAGCTAGTACACATGGACTTATGTGGACCATCAAGAACACAACTACCCACAAGTAAATTGTATTTCATGCTTATAATTGATGATTTCAATAGGATGATGTGGGTTGCTTTTCTCAGAGAAAAATGATAAGCTTTTGAGAAGTTTAAAGACTTCAAATCTATGGCTGAAAATGAATCTAATTTTAAAATTAAGAGCATAAGATCTGATAATGGATGTGAGTTTACTTAAAAATAATTTTATGATTTTTGCAAGTAACATGGCATTAAGAGGTAGTTCACAATAGCAGAGACTTCGCAACAAAATGGTTTAGTAGAAAGAGCAAGTAGATATGTTCATCAACTAGCTAGATCTATGATGGATGAAAGGAAGGTTCAACAGAGATTTTGGGCTAAAGCCATTCACACAACAATGGTGATACTCAATAAAGCTCATTTCCAACCAAAGAGTGATAAAACTCCCTATGAGCTTTGGTATGGCAGACCTGCAACAATCAAGCATTTTAGAGTTTTTGGTCAGGTGTTACATCAAGAGGAATGATGAGAAGCTTGGTAAGTTCGATGCAAGGGCTGATGAAGGCATTTTTCTTGGATATTCTCATAACAACAAGGGCTTTAAATGCTACAACAAAAGTACAAAGAAGATTGTTGATGGTATTGATGTCAAAGTGGATGAATATGTTGAACTTGAAGTCAATCGGCCAACAAATACAAACTTCCCTGATCCAGTCAATTATGATGACAAGGTTGAAGAGCCACAATTAGAGGAAGAAAATGAAGAGCCCTCCAGTCCTCAAGCCAAAGATCCTTCAAGGTATGTGCAAAAATACCACGTAGTTGATCAAATTGTTGGTGATGTAAATACAAGTGTGTAGATAAGAAGGAAGCTGCTCAATCCCCCTATGCAAGCACATTTAGCTTTGTTGTCCAGGGAGGAACCCAGGGATGTTGCACAAGCTAGTCAAGATGAAAGTTGGTTAAAAGCTATGCATGAAGAATTGGACCAAATTGAGAAAAATCACAAATGGGAACTTGTTCCTAGATCAAAAAACAAGAGTGTCATTGGGACTAAGTTGGTCTTCACGAATAAGTCGAATGACCATGGTGAAGTGATCAGAAATAAGACGAGATTGGTATGCAAAGTTTATGCTCAATTTGAAGGTCTGGATTTTGATGAAACTTTTGCTCCTATTGCTCGATTAGAGGGTTTAAGAATGTTTTTGGCATTTTCCTGTTTCAAATAATTTAAAATATATCAAATGGATGTCAAATCTGCCTTTCTAAATGGATAGTTGCAGGAAGAAGCTTACATAGATCATCCAGATGGTTTTTCGCTAATAGATAAGCCTGATTATGTTTGCAAGCTTAAGAAGGCCTTGTATGGTCTCAAGCAAGCTCCTTGAGCTTGTTATTCCAAGCTAGACAATTATTTTCTCAAGTGTGGATTCAAAAGAGGCACATTTCATAGCAATTTATATGTTAAATCTAATGATGACAAACTAATAGTCGTCGTTGTTTATGTTGATGACATTATTTTTACCAGTGATCCAGATTCACTAACATGCCAATTTGCAGTTGATATGAAGGCTAAGTTTGAGATGTCTATGCTTGAAGAACTTTCTTATTTCCTTGGATTGCAGATTGCATAGACTCCCAAAGGGATTTTCATTTCACAAAGCAAGTATCTCAAGGAAGTATTGTGGAAATTTGGCATGGAGGAATGCTCTTTCGTAAGTACACCAATGGTCACAGGGTGCAAGGTTAGTAAGATTGATGAATCACCAAAAGTGGACCATAATTGATACAGATCTATCATCAACAAGCTATTATATTTGAGAACTTCCAGACGAGACATTATGCAAGCAGTTGGAATTGTTGGAAGATTTCAAGCAGCCCCTAGACAGAACCATCTTCTAGCAGCTAAGAGGTTTCTCAAATATCTTAGAGCCACAATGGATTATGGACTGTGGTACCCAAGAGGTAAGGATTTTTCACTAAATGTTTATACTAATGTTGATTGGGCAAGTGATGTAGATGATTGAAAGAGCATTAAGGGTGGTGCTTTCCTTCTTGGAGAATGTCTAGTTTCATGTTTGAGCAAGAAGCAAGCTTCAATATCAGTATCTACAGCTGAAGCAGAATATATTGCAACGACTTCTTGTTGCACTCAACTATTATGGATGAAGCAGATTTTGCATGTACAAGTGTTTTATGATCATCATATTCTTATTATTTGTGACAATACAAGTGCCATCAACATGTCAAAGAATCCTGCGTTCACTTAAAGACAAAACATATTCCAATCAAGTACCATTTCTTGAGAGAGCAAGCTGCAAATCAGATTGTGAAACTAGAGTATGTTCATACAAAGGAGCAGGTTGATGATATTTTCAACAAACCACTCCCACGAGATCAATTTGAGTACTTAAGGCAAAGATTAGGAGTAGTTCATCTTGCCTCTCTCCACTAAATCTCCCTTCAGGAGGAAGAAAGGCAGCTAGTACACCTTCAACATATCAAAATTAAGCTGGTAGGTTTGTAGGCTCCATATGACAGGGAAGGTTGCTGATAGGAGGAAGCAAGCTTGCAGGGGGGTCCATTAGTGTCTTTGTCATTGCTGTCAAAGGGGGAGAAGTCTTGATGATCAAACAATAGACAAAAGGATTTCCAACCACAAAAATCAAAAGGGGGAGTAGTATTGGTGGTGCATGAGCGTGCTTCACAGTTGTAGAAAGGCGAAAGAGAAGTACAACACAAATGGAGCAACATTTAAAGGAGAAAACAAGAATCTTTATTGCCATTGTTTTTGTTTGATCATGGTGTTGCCATCAATGCCAAAGTGGGAGAATGTTAGAAATGTGTTGTCATTGATGGCAAAGGTGTTGATAGATGATGGCAAAAGACAAGATGATCAAAGCATGAACGAAGAAAATGTAATGACTTTCAAGGCATTTCCAATGTAGAAGAACACCTTAAAGTCAAGTGGAACCCACTTAGATGGAAAGAGCTCTGAAAGAGTTTTCCAGTGATATGTGGTAGTCAGAAAATGGCCTCCATGATCACAAGATATGGTAAGTCAAAGGTGTAACCCTAAAAATCAAGTTGCAAAGTTAAATTTGGTGGAGGACCTTTGGAGCAAGATAGTTTGGCGATGTTGCTAAACTTGGTAGCGAAGCTAGCAACAACGTGAACGTTAAAGTCTATGCATGTATGTTGGCAGATCAGAAGTCACGCATCTCCACAGACGCATTGAAGAAAAAGCACGGGGCCAAGCGCTTTCAAGATTTAGCACGCAAGGGGGGTGTGCAACAGGGGTTAAGTGATATTCTGCCGATCTTTAGATCAATGATAGAGAATAATTGCACAACCCTCCCCACTGTCCCCCTCTCTACCACAAACCATGCATGGGGGGGGGGGGTCCACAAACCACTAGAGGAAACCAACAACGTTGGTGGCAGACAAGTGAACATATGGCGCCACTCATTGGCGGACAACACAAAGACACATGACATGATATGCGGCATGGAAAATTACAGAGGCATATTCAACGATTTTGCTAAATTTGAAAATTAGCAAAAATTGGAAAGTCTCAGTTAAACTCTGATAAAACTCCAAAATTGATTGTTTGAGCAGATTTAATCAGTCTAACATAGAGATTGAGTTTGAAACATCAGAGAAGTGTTTGAAGACCTGCAGATGACATACAAAAGAGTTAGTTAAAACAGAAGAGAGACTAAAATAAAGTTTATGCATGAAGGAATCACTGAAGTTAACTAAAAGGTAGAGAAGCTAATTTTACCAATCAATTTCTTTATAAGCAAAATCGATTGAGGAAAATTGTGGTTTTTTTTAAAGAGTACGAATTGAATTACTGCTAGTGTGAATGGTGGATTTCTCAGTAATCAGAAATTGCTGAAGATGTTTTGGTGAGTGTTTGAAGAGACAAATTTAATTGTTTATGTAAGGAAATGGCCTTGATGGTTTGAGTACGAAAATTGAATGAAAGATGAATCATTGAGGTCAAGCAAATTGTAGCTTGCAGATTAGGGGTTGTAGCTCCTTCTAGTAGTTGTTGGTAAATATTTAGGGGTTGTAGCTCCTTTCAGTTGTAGCTGATAAATCAGGGAGTAGTAGCTTCCTATTGATTTTAGCTAAAAAACTTTGCCTTTGTGAAGAGATTGAAGAAAAGTTTGAAGAATTTGTGTGTTTCTTTATGTTACTTATATTACTTCTTGTCATGCTCATATGAGTTAATTGCTCAAGTATTTCATGGTGTCCTAATATCGCCTCACAAGTGAAAGAAAGTATAAAATTTCTACATACTGATTCACCCTCCCTCTCAATATTGTTCTAGTTTCTAACAACTTGCTGGTCTACAACCTCCTCGAGTCTAGAAGACTTAGAATCAATGAGGTCACTTATGAGTGCCATGTAACTGTGAAATATTTGTGTTAGCCTGCTTTCCCTGATGGTCCTCTTAGGGGCCTTCACATACTCTTGAGCATCTCTAATGGTCTGCTTTGCCCATTTGGGTCTCGTCCTCTTGAAAGTAGGAGGAGGATCCTATAAGAGAGCCTCTTGCTCATCATCTCACTTTGAAGTTTAAACATTTGTACCTATCCTCCTCCTCAATGCTCGTCATCTCACTCTTGTCTAACCACTATCCACGTCAATGCTAGAATGTAAATTCGGTAAGCCTTTCAAGATTGTACCCAACAAAGATTCCTTCCTATACTATAGGATCAACTTTTCTCCTCTTCTCAGAAGGGACATGGGAATGTGTTAGGCACCCAAAAATGTGTAAGTGTCGAACCTCATGCTTTTTGCTAGTAAAAGCCTCCTTAGGAGTCATCCTCCCCAACAATTTGTGTGGACTCTTGTTCTACACATAGATTGCGTTGTTGCAAGCCTCTTCCCACAAGAATATGGGTAGATCTTGATCATGTAACATGGTCTTTGTAGCCTTGGCGATGGCTCTATTTTTCCTTTCTGCAGCCCCATTTGGTTGAGGGTTGTAAGGAACTGTCAACTCTCTCTTTATTTCTGCACTTGCACAAAAGTACTTGAAGTCATTGGAGGTGTACTTGCCTCCATTGTAATACCTCAACATCAATGTGTACTCTTTTGGCCTTCTCTAGGGATGCTCTATGATGTTCTTGGGACCTTAGGTATCCTTTGTATCAAAAAGATCCATACAAACCCTCAACATATACCACTAGCATTTGATGGTTAACATTGGTCTATGACTCACAGATAGGGAACATTATTGTTGATGTTTATAGCTTGGGTAGGTACTTCCTAACAGGGTTAAGTGTCTAGGCATTTTGAAGTCACCTACTTAGCTGTTAACCTTAGCAAGTAGTTTAAGCATTGAAGTAATTGACATTTATAAGATAAAGTGAGTCAATGTAATGAAATACAAAGGCTATTTGCGTTTGTGAATTAGATGAATCTCAACTATTGATCTAAAGTGATGTGAGATGTAATCTCAACCATCAATCAATTTGGAGATTAGCGTTGTGGATTTGGTCAATAACTCAAACTTATAAAAGGAAGGCTAGGCTAAGGGAGAAGACACATTACATGTTGAGCACAAGACACAGTGAGAGTGAGATGTTAGTGATTGGGTGGAGAATGACTTCCACAATAGTTTGTAAGACTGGAGGAAGAGTGCAACGGGTAGTAAGGAAGGATCTAGATGAACTAACAAGATTGAAGGATAGATATATAGAGGGGTTTGATTAGTTGGATTATTTACATGTTTATTGTTTTATGTATTTTTTCTCTAAGGGCCATTATCCCAAGAAGGAAGTCCTTGTAATTTCTAAAGTTATTTGAATGAAGAGTTGATTTGAAGGGCATAAATCATTGTGTGCATGTGTGTCAGGTTGGTGTTCAATTTTGCTTCGATTGTTATAATTTGTTAATATCCCAGTTGTGTTATTTATTTAGTAAATTTGCATAATAATTAAATATTACTGATGCCGATGATGCCGGTGATGCCGATGATGCTAATGCCGGTGATGTCGATAATGATGATGCCGGTGATGCTGACGGTGATGCTGCTGATCTAGGGTTTGTTGCTACTAATATAAATCAGATTTTTGTACTATTTCTCTCTGCTGAATTATTGAAGATAAAAGAAGATTTGATCAAAGGGTTTCCCATATTGGGGTTTGTCCCTGGCTAGCCGCCACATCTGGTGTCCTTTGTCTTGGCTTGTTTTCTGTCGATTGTTTAATGTTCTATCTGAACTTTACTTACTGTACATGTGATTGCTAATCTGTGCATAATAATAATAAAAAGAAGTAAATTGCTCTAAGCATATAGCATACCATAACTTAACAAATCTGCTAGGTAGTAATTGGCTAGGTTGTTGGGGTTAGGAAATTAGCATGGTATTAGAGCTTAGTTCTCTGTGAGGAACTAGTCTCTGAGAATTGCACACTGTAGAATTTGTATAGGCGCAAGCAAGCACACAGAGGTACCTTAGGTAGCCATAGGAGATTACATTTTTTTCGTTTGCAAGACACAAAACACATTCGTACATAGGTGCCATACAGGGGATATGAGGGGGTGTAGCTTAACTACAAAATATCAGGTCGACCAAAAGAGAAAAGGTAAAAAAATTAAACAAAACTTAATGGCCTGCATCCATGCCAACCACGAACCATAAAGAATCAACGTCCAAGACTTCTGGTGGTCAACAAAATATAACAAAAAGGTAGCTGACAAGCAGAGGATTTGGCCCACGTGGGAGATAAGGTGATAGAATCGTTGGCAAGTCAGAGTGTGTCAGCAAACATCAAGCAAGTAGTTTTGCAGGGACAAGCTGCCAATCGAGCTCATGGTCGTAGCTGTAAGATTATAGAATGCAACTTTTAGTCCAAGAGCTGTGCGTGACAACAATGTGTAGGCCATCAGAGATGTTGGGTGCCACAGGTGGAAGAGAAAGGAATAATGCAAGAAAGTTGTGCGGTTGTGAAAGAGCTCATCTGTAGGCAAGCTTCGGGGACAAGATAAAGTAACCGTTGTTGTTTAGCAATTGAGTTGCTGGTTGTACAATAGTTGGAGGAGATTAAGGGACACACAAAGCACTAGTTTGAGGCCATACATATTGTACGAGGTCAGGAACGTGTAGCAAAGTGAAGTGCATTGTAGTTGTAGCAGCGTGGTATGAAGGACAATGTTAGCCTTTTTCCATTAGGGTTTGTAGAGGTCATCCTTCATAGGGATAGAGGGAGACCTTACAAGTTAAGGGTTTCGTAGAAAGCCAATTTTCACGGGTGTTTCAAAGGATCAAAAATAGGTCCACCAAGAGACCGTAACGAATTTATAAACTAATATTTAATTCTTGGGGCTGCTAGAAGGACTGAGCATAGAGCATATTTTTCGGATCTAGAAATGGCATCAACCAGTCTCACGTTTGAGGATTGGTTGGATGGACAATTAAATGTTGGTTTATAGATTTTTTAGGATTTTAAAATTTCCTGCCTTAGAAGGCAAGGGTTACTTTGCTGTTGAAATAGTGGCCTTTGGGAGATTGTGGATAAGGAGATCCAATCGCCGATATATCCAATATTTTCGGCAATTCATGGAAAAGACATTAGAGCTTGGCGGGTCAATGGATGCCGTGAAAGATCATTTGATCCGTCACGTGGTAGAGAAGAAGACAACCAGGGAGATGTTCAAGTCTCTAGTGGACTTGTTCCATAGTGAAAATATGAACAAGAAGATGATCTTGAGAAAGAAGCTCAGGTCCATGCAAATGTCAAGATCTAATAATGTTACTAGTTACTTCATGAGAATCATCTAGACATGAGATCAACTTGCAGCCATTGGGGAGAAAGTGGAGGATGCAGAGCTCATAAATGTGGCACTGAATGGTTCTCCCAAGTCATGGGATCCATTTGCCAAAGGAATGTGCACTCAAGAAAAGCTTCTCAATTTTGAGAGGTTTTGGGATGACTGCATCTAGGAAGAGACTCATGAGGAGTCTAAAGCCATAAGGCAGGAAGATGGAGAGGAGAACTTGGCTTTGGTTGATATTGCTTAGACGAGAAAAGTTAAGGGTTCCAAGGGTAATAGTGAGGAGCGACCTCTTAGTCGGGGAAGAAAAATGACTTGAGCAAGCTCAAGTGCTTCATTTGCCATAAGAGTGGGCACTATGCATCGTAGTGTTCAGAGAAGAAGTGAAAAGGGAAGTCGCAACAATCAACAACTTCAATAGAGGTTCAACTTGATGAGTTTGCGGTGCAGTTCGAGAAGGACTTCTCATTTGTCTCTTATTTATCTACCAACACTTTCACAAGGAGAGCTTGGTACTTTGATAGTGTGGATCACACCATATGATAGAGGCACGAGAGTTGTTTAGTAGTTTGATGGCGAGTGACTTAGATTTATCTGTGGAACTTGATAATGATGCCAAGTATGTAGTAAAGGGGGTTGGAACCATTAAGTTTTGGCTAGAGTCAGGAGGGACGTTCAAAGCCAAGGACATTTTGTTTGTACCAACATTGAAGAAGAACTTGCTACCAATCTCAATGATTGAGTACAAAGGATATGAGGTCATGTTTAGGAATGGGTAGGTGCTCATTTGCAGTGGAGTCTAGCCTAGCACAACAATGCCATTCGGGTTAGAGGGAGCAACTTTTATAGGTTGATAGAAAAACCTGTCTGAGGCACATGAGGTTGGGACACTTACACTACAACGCGTTGCCGATTCTAAGGGAGATTGTTACCAGTCTCCCAGAGTTCAACATTGAGCAAAATGGTATGTGCAGAGCCTGTGTAGTTGGCAAGAATGCTAAGGTTGCTTCAAGTAACAAAAGTAGGTCCAAGGGGATTTTGGATCTTGTTTATTCAGATTTATGTGGGACAATGTCAGTGGCATAAATACATGGAGAACAATAGTATGTCACGTTCATTGTTGACTATTCTAGGAAAACTTGGTTCTTCTTCATGAAGACCAAGGATGAGGTTTTCATTCAATTCTGAGAGTTCAAGGCTGTTAATTTTAGGTAATAATGATATGTTCTATGCTTAAGAGCAATTTTACTTCAATTTCTTTATTAGCCCAATATCAATATCTAGTTTAGCAATCACATTGACATGATAGTAAAATGCAGATTGAACATAAACATAAACAATAGAAGACAAGCCAAGACAACAGGACACAAGATGTGGCACCAACTAGGGGCAAACCTCAATGCGGGTAAACCCTTGATCAATTCTTGTTATATTCTTCAATAGTTCAGTAGAGAGAGAGAGATAGTACAATTTACAAATCTGATAATTTATGGCAGCAGCAAAAATCCCTAACTAGAAAAGTCAACGCTAGTCAAAGAGGGCAGAATTCTTCCTCTAATAAGCTTGGTCAAACCCAACAAATTTCGGCCTCCAACAAGCCTAATCAGCGCAAAACAGTCCGAAAAAGTCTAGTCAAAAACTAGTCAACGAAAGTCAACCTATGGCCAACCCTAGGGCAGTCAATGCTGGTCAAGGGAGAGGTCAGATTGCCTCGATTTTAGTGCCCAGATATGTGCCCTGCTAGGATAGAGATGCGTCACCCAAACCATAGTCAAAACAGGTCAACGCTTGAGGTTAACGCAGTCAAACAACAAGCCTGCAGTTCGGTCAATGCTCGTTAATGTAGTCAAACAAAAATTCATCCTTCTTCCTTTGCACGTGTGAGAGACAGCTGCCCAGATATGCGTACACAATCACAAGAAAAGAGAGTGAGATGTGAGATGAGATGATGGTGAAAATGACTTGAGGTCTCCTCCTTTTATATGCAACGTTGAGGATGAGTTGGGGGTTTGAATACTTGTTTTGCTCGCTGGCCGACCTTGACAATTTATCCATAGTATAAATAAATTCATATCTATATTTGTACATGTCGGAATTGGATGATCTTTAGTTCAATCCTACACCTCTTGGAGAGAGGAATCCAAGAAAAATATCAGCTATCATAAATAAGATGACCCACGTGGAGTTTGGCCCTAGTTGCCAATTTTAACAAAGGCTCAGGTGGAGAACTAGACAAAAAAGATGATCAAGGTCTCGAGGTTAGATACTTTAGGAGAGCACAACTCTAATGACCTCAAGGATTTTTGCAAGGGGGCGTGGATCAAGAGGGAATGACAATATCATACAATCGTTAGCAAAATGGGGTTTTGGTGAGAAAGAATCAATCCATCATTGGTTTTGCGAAGGCTATGCTACATGACTAGAAGTTGCCTATATTTCTTTAGGCAGAGGCATGTAACACTGGAATATATGTGTAGGAGAGGCATCCTCACAAGATATTGGGGGAGAAGGCTCTAGAGTAGGCATTCATTAAGGTGAAGTGAGAGATAGGAAACTTGAGGATCTTTAGTTGTCTAGTATACATACATGTTCCTGTGGAGAAATGGACGAGCTGGACTCTTCAAGACAAAAGGGCATATTATCTTTTACATTGAGACCTCAAAAGCTTGCAAGATCTTCATACGAGCTCAAAGGGATATAATTATGAGCAAGGATGTTAAATTTTTAGGAGAACTTGACATCTAGGAAGTCTCATGAGCTGCCACCGACAATGAGAGAGGGCAAGGGGAATGAGGCTTCGAAGGTACAAGAACATATAGGGACTTCCAATTCAAGGAGTCAACCTTTAGGTGGGGAGAAGTCATTAGCTCCTTCTAGTTCTGTTAAGAGTCTCATGTGGTTTGAGCAGACATTGAGGGATGCTGAGCATGTGGAGTCTCCTAGGAGCACATTAAGGGAGAGTCGACCTTCTAAGAAGTTTTCGAACTACATGGCATTGATGACTAACATAATTGAAGAGGCAACAAACCACAAGGGTTGGAGGAAAGCCACATTGAAGGATGATGCATGGACATTGTGTTAGGATTGGAGAGACTTTTAGCTGCAGGCAACTCTTCAGGAAGTGCCTTACTCGCTAAGAGGGAGTGTTTATGTTTGTAGCTTGGGTAGGTACTTCTATAAAAGCTTAAGTGTATAGGTGTGTGGAAATCACCTAATTGACCCTTAAGCTTAGCAATTACTTTAAGTATTGAAGTCTAAGTTGCACGAAATGCCGAAACGTCTAGAAGTTTCTGAAACAAGGACGACCCGAAACGCAACCCTCGGAAAATGAAAATGCGGCCGAAACTATTGAAGAATCAAGGGCAGTTAGGTCTAGTGTGATTCTTCTTGACTTGATCACAATTTGTGGAGTCTTTTTACTTTTTCATGTTATCTTAATCTTCTTCTTCTTCTTATTAATGCATGTGTGTGTACTTCATCAAACTACTACCAAAAACATAAGAATAAGAACACAAGATGTTGGCTCTCTGCCAGGGCCAAAACCTCTCTTCTCTTGATAGGAAAACCCTTTAGTAAGTTTCTCTTATTGAATCTTCTTTCTTATTGATCAATGCCAAACCCTAGACCCTGGACAAGAATATCCTCCAAGCACAAGTCAAGTCTTTTTCAAGATTACTTCTTCTTATAGCACTTCGTCCTCCTCCTTCCAGCACTTTGTATTTCTTCCTTCGACACTTCTTCCGACAACTGTAGAGAGCTTAGATTGTATACTCTAGAATGACCTTCGACCTTTTCTTCCTTTGCTTGTGATGGAGCTTTTCTAACTTTAAGGAGATGACCTTGTTGCCTCCCAACTGAGCCTTCTTCACTTTCACAAATATTGCAGATTTAGAGCAGTAGTAACGTAGCCCTAGTTCTCCGCACGTGTGAGAGAATATCCTCACAAGAACTATGTTAGAATTCTCCTTCTCCCTTCTCTTGTATAGCCTTCTTCCACGCTTGAGTGAGAGGCCTTATAGGCCTAATGATCTAGCCCAACCAACAATATTATAAAACTGTTATAGTGGTGCTGTACTAATTGCAGGTAGTGGTTCCTTTCTTCGCACATGTGACTTTAACAACCCTTTAACACTTTGGTTTTCTTCCTCCTTCCTTCGATGCCTTTGGAGACTCTTCTTTCGTCCTTTAACTACCCTTTTTCTTGCCTTCTGCCTTCGTTGATTTCAGAGAGAAATTACGCTATCTTTGGAGGATTGGACAACCTCTATATATATATGATTGTCCCTCCTTTAGGCCGACTTGAAGATTGTAGGCTGACTTGACTTCTTTAATTCAGATTGCTTCTTTGTAGGTGTCGTTGCATGGAGGAGACTTGTTGACTTTGCTTGGAGGTATTCTTTTGAATCTTTGACTCACCTATAACACTTTAACACGTGCTAGACCTATTTCAATGAGTAAGAAACTCATTGACATATATTATAAAAATAATATTTCTTTTCTTGAATAAGTACAAATATCAAAAGTGCATTTATGAAGACCGGACCTTGTTACATTTCGTTCAACACTCCCTCTTAACTAGGGAGGTATTCATACAACATTACTAGGTGTTTGGCTATGTTTCAATCTTGAAGAATTCACATAAGAGAAACTAGATTGGCAATTCATCTGTTATTGCATCATAGTAACCAACATTGTTTTCACTGCAAGGCCTTGACAATGTTGGCGAGACCAATGACTTATAGACACCTTAGTCATTGTCTCTCATGGTACATACCCACCTAGGTGTTCACTGAGTATGACCTTCTAGGACTATTCTTGTCTTGGGTTCCCAACCCTCAAAGAATATTCGTCCTCTTGCCTTCTCTTGTCTTGGATGGCCTACACATCCTCAAAGAGTATCGAATGCCAGATGATTACCCAATCCTCCCATTCTTTCTTCCTAAGTGAAGACAAGAATGTTGTGTCTATCTCTCTCTCTCAATTGAGGATGACATGCCCCAAGTATCCTTTGACAAGGTACTTGTCCAAGTTCCTTTGTAATTGGAAACCTGTTATTACTCCCTCTTAGCTAGGGACTTGTCCATTCATCAACAACTTCTTTTTCGTGGGTCCTCTAGCTACTTGATCTCCTGAGATTCCTTTGATGTCATGAAGTCTTTGTTCGAACTTCTTCTTGGTAGGGCACCATCCATCGATCACTTTCTTTTCTGGTTTGTCATGTCATTGCTTCCTTCGTGGAAAGTGGCCTTCTTGTCATATATGAAGTTCTATCGTCATTTGGTTATTCCTTGTCATCCTGTCTATGCTTCAAACTACTCTTCACATGGATGGAGGTCTTCTAAGATTCTTAATCATGACAATTTTCTTTCATTGTGGATGAGGTCCTATTCTAGGTATGCTCCTTCTAGATGAATATATTGAGCTATATCTACCATGCTCCTATATTTTAGAAGATATTTCTAAACATGCATTTTTTTTCTATTTATAAATGCTCCTTCTACATGAGTATTTTGAACTCTATGTACATCATGCTTCTAGATTCTAGAAGATGTTTCTAGCCATGCAATTTTATTCTATTCCTACATGCTCCTATACTACTCAAAGTTTGAAAGAAGACTTTAAGTAAAGAAGTAGACTTAGTCATAGTAGAGATCCGAAGGATCTTTCTTCTTTTGCTTCTTGTCTTCTTCTTTCATTTCTTGAGTCACATAAGTTTCTTCCCTTTTTCTTTTGTTGTTGTTGTCCTTCTTTAGTTTAGGACAATTCCTTTTGTAGTGTCCATATTCTTGGCATTCAAAGCATTGGATATTGGACATATCTTTGTTGTTTGTTCTTCATGGATCAAATTTGCCAAATTTTCCCTCTCTCTTAGCCATGGTAGCAAATGCTTGCTCCTTTGATCCCACATCCTCTTTTGCTTTGAGTCTTGTTTCCTATATCTTGCATAGAGACCACATTTCACATAGTGGGGTGGCTTCCTTCTTTGCATATATGCTTGATGTGAAGTTGCCCCAAACCTCATGTAGAGCATTGAGTACTACAATTGTCATTTCTTTGTCGGACATGACTTCCTCTAGCTCTTGAAGTTGATCCCTCATCTCAGAGATGTGCATGAAGTAGGGAGCTATTCTGTCCATTGATATCTTCATTTTGTACAATTCATTTTGTAGAGATATCACTTCTCTAGCTGTTGTTACCGAGAATAGTTGTACTAGTTTGTCATAGATTTCTTTTGATGTTTCAAGTTTGGAGACATAATGAATGAGAGAGTCTTTGATGGATTCTATTAGAATCCTTTGAGCTCTTGTCTAATCCTTATTATACTTGGCTAAGGCTTGAGTTTATTCCTTAGCAGGAATAACGACATTCCCTTTGATGTGTTGTAGGAGTTCATTCTCCTTGAGAAGTAAATTAGTTGCCTTCTTCCATGCAAAAAAGTTATTGGTACCTACCAATTTGTTGCTTTCTTTGCAAAAAGACATTGATATATATTCAGAAGGGGACATATACTTACTTGATAGGTTTTGAGATGTAGTGGAGTTTCTTTCTCCTTGAAAACTTGATGGCTTTCCTTCCTTGGGCCTTGATGTTCTCCAAGTTGCTTTCTTCCATGTGGGCTTGCTTGATGACTTGTAGCTTGATGTAGGCCCTTCTTTGATTTTCTCTTATTGTAGGTGCCTTTATGTAAGGCTCTTCTTCTTGCTTTGTAGTCTTCCTTGATGAATGATAGATGGTAGACCTTCTTGTCCTTAAAGTGATTGAGACTTCTTGGTTAGATGCTTCAACTTTAGTAGATGTCCTTCCTTGATGAGTGTTCCTGAGATGCCCTTTCCTTGATGTGTTATCTTAGCTCTGAATCCATGTTGAAGTATCAAGGGCAATTAGGTGTAGTGTGATTCTACTTGACTTGATAACAATTTGTGGAGTCTTTTTACTTTTTCTTAGCTTAATCTTCTTCTTCTTCTTCTTATTAATGCATGCATGTGTGCTCATCAAATTGCTACGAAAAACGTAAGAACAAGAACACAAGATGTTGGCTCTTTGCTAGGGCTAAAACCTCTCTTCTCTTGAGAGGAAAATTCTTTAGTAAGTTACTCTTATTGAACCTTCTTATTGATCTTCTTATTGATCAATGCCAAACCCTATACCCTGGACAAGAATATCCTCCAAGCACAAGTCAAGCCTTTTTCTAGATTACTTCTTCTTTGAGCACTTCGTCCTCCTCCTTCCAACACTTTGTATTTCTTCCTTAGACACTTCTTCCGACAACTCTAGAGACCTTAGATTGTATACTCTAGAATGACCTTCGACCTTTTCTTCCTTCGCTTGTGATGGAACTTTTCTAACTTAAGGAGATGACCTTGTTGCCTCCCAACCAGCCTAATGTTGCTCTAGTTCTTCGCACATGTGAGGGAATGCCCTCACAAGAACTATGTTAGACTTTTCCTTATCCCCTCGCTTGTACGACCTTCTTCCACGCTTGAGTGAGAGGCCTTATAAGCCTAATGATCTAGCCCAACGAACAAGATTTTATAATTGTTGTAGTGGTGCTTTACTGACTGCAGGTAGGGGTTCCTTTCTTTGCACGTGTGATTGTAACATCCCTTTAACACTTCGGTTTTCTTCCTCCTTTCTTTGATGCCTTTGGAGACTCTTCTTTTGTCCTTTAACTACCATTTTTCTTGCCTTCCGCCTTCGCTGATTTCAGAGAGGAATTTCATTATCTTTGGAGGAGTGGACAACCTCTATATATAGAGCACTGTCCCTCCTTTAGGCCGACTTGACTTATTTAATTCATATTGCTTCTTTGTAGGTGTCGTTGCATGGAGGAGACTTGTTGACTTTGCTAGGAGGTTTTCTTTTGACTCTTATACATAAATATACATGGTATAATATTCCTTTAAGGTCTTCCATAATTTCTTTTGACTCTTTGACTCACCTTTAGCACTTTAACATGTGCTAGACCTATTTGAATGAGCAAGAAACTCATTGACATATATTATAAAAATAATATTTCTTTTCTCGAGTAAATACAAATATCAAAAGTGCATTTATGAAGACTGAACCTAGTTACATTTCCTTCAACAGAAACATCATATCATATATATATATATATATATTATATAAATAGTCAATATTAAATAAATTATAACACATTATTTTGCAAGAAAAGAAAGAATGAGACATATAACTTACATTTTAGAAGAAAATCCAAATTTATATTAACTCCAACGGATGATTACATGATGCAAATATCCAAAATTAGCCTTTATAGATGAGGTTTTACATCCAAGACTCCAAAATCAACCTTTCTATGTGAGGCTATATGTGCTTAAACTGAAATAAAACATGAACTAAAGGCAATCATGGCTACATTAACATATCATTACTAATAAAACTCCTCATCCTCATCAGCAAAGATAAAACAAGATGCTTGTTCAGCAAAAGAGGCAACTCTACTAGTATTTCCAGTTGCACTTGCATCACCACTGGCACAATTATCAAGAGCAAAAATAGAGAGCTCTAGATCTGGACATTCTGCATCCACATCCTAATCTTTATGAGGTCCACTTGTATATTCTTCACCTGTATGAGACACAAGGCGTAGGTTTGAATGCACATATACAAGGTCCTGTGCCTTCTGCGATCCCAACCTGTTGCGCTTTACACTATGAATGAAACTGTAGGTGCTCCAATTCCGTTCTGCTGATGAAGAGATTGCCACTGATAGAATACAAGTGGCAAGTCTTTGCAAATGAACACCACTTGCCCCATGATAAGTCCACCACTTAACTGGGTCGATGGTCCTCCTCTCATTCAAAGCTGATATGTCTGCAAAATCCTCTAATCTAGCAGCAAAAGAGGCAAATTATTGCCTTATATAAGTTTGTAAAGAAACTGGAAATAACCTCTGAAAAGTTTTCTTCACTCCATTGGCCACCTCCTTGTCCTTATGTGGAACCTTCCTCTTCTCATTGCTTTCAGCAATGAATTGTTCATCATAAAATTTTGGATTCAGAGCATGTGCTAAAGTGTGCAATGGAGTGTTGAAGCTATTCCACTTAGTGACAATAATGGACCTCACTTGTCCAACAAAATCAAAATCCACAAAAAGAAGAGTGGAAGCCTCCTGTGTAATAATTCCCACAGATTTTTCAACCATGGTATCCATGCCATCATAAACCTCCTCTAGAAAAGGTTTCTCCGTGTCTGCATCTCGGAGAAGATCAAATGCAAGTGATGTGAACTTGAGCAAGAAATCAATCTTGCTCCACCAATCTTCATCAACCAAGACCCTCCTCACCATACTTCCCTTCTTTGAATCTGCCTGTCTCCACTTAGCCCAAGTTGGACCCACCACAATACTCATTAATGCATTTTTAACTTCAATAAGGCGATGCAACATGATGAGCTTGAGGCATACCTTGTCTCAGCAACTTTCAACAACTCCAATTTGGAGTATTCTCAATATATTTCTTGAGATTGGTGGTGGTTGGTGATGAATTTTATAATCTCCCTAGCTTGGCTGGTGACCTCCTTAATCCATTTTGTTTTTGCCTCAATCTCTTCTAAAATCAAATTCAACTTGTGGCAATGTAAGGAGTCCAAAATACTCTCAAAAATCAAGCCTGCAACTTTGCAAACAGGTGCATTATCTGTGATAACTTCCACCACATTTTCTGGCCCTACTTGTTCAATAACAAAAATTAAAATATCAACAATGAACTTACTATCCTTTATCTCACCCGAACAATCTTCTGCTTTGATGAACATGGCTCCTTTTTGTGATTATGCAATAACATTAATCAAAGGCCCGCGTCTTGTATCGATCCAACCATTAGAGATAATGGAAAGCCCTGTACTACCCCATGAGTTACGAATTGGTTTCAGAACATCATCAAGAAGTTGTCTCTCTTTGTTCAACAAAATTGCTATGACTTTTTCATAGTTTGGGCCCTTGTAACCTTGAGGAGCTTTGTTAATCGCTCTCACCAAATCTTGCCAGTATAGGGATCAAACCACATTAAAGGGGATACCACAAGCAAAGATGACCCTTGCCACTCTTGAGTCAACTTCTTCTCTCCCTTGACTATCAAGCATTTTCAACAATCTGCTGTCTTGAATTGGAGTTGATGGCTTTGATAACTTTGCTTCTACTTCTAGTGCCCTCGTCTTTCTTGCTTCATGAACAATCCTTGGCTCAATACTATCAGACATGCGAGGATTGGTAGTGCCCATGCCGATTTTGCTTCTTTGATCCTTCAACCTTTGAACGTCATTGCTTTCTTTCTTGAATTTAGCCCTCACCTCTGCATTTTTGGTATTTGCACACACATCAATGCTGTTTATCTCTTCATGCAAAATTTGGGCCTTCACTCTTGTGTAAGAGCCCTTAAAGGTCTTTTCATTTTTGCATAAATTGCACTTCCTTTCCCATGTACCACCGGAACCCATCTATTTTACTTTGGTAACATACTTCCATAGAGGATAATATTCTTGCTGCCTGGTCACTTGAGTGGATTTAGGGGCACTTGAAACCATAGTTTTAAAAATCGGAATCGGTGACTGGACTGGTCGCCTAATAAATCGAGTTTCAAATCGGAACCGGGACTGGTTAGATCTCAATGAATCAATTTTTAAAAAATACATTAAATAATTAATTTTTAATGGAAAAAACTATTTTTAAGATTTAAAACCATGATTCCAAGCTAATAGAGACAAAACTTGCAAAGTTTTCTCATCTATATACCATGTAAAGGTGAATATATCAAAATGGCACTGAGTGCAATACATATCGTCGACAAAATACATAAGCAATGAGGCTCTAAATGGC
Organism: Pinus taeda; assembly: GCA_000404065.3. NCBI lineage: Eukaryota > Viridiplantae > Streptophyta > Pinopsida > Pinales > Pinaceae > Pinus > Pinus taeda. The sequence goes on from APFE030895434.1 coordinate 214,094, forward strand.
CTATAAAGTCCAAAAACAATGCGACAAGCTATGAGGCCATTGGCCTACTACAAGACTACAAGTCTACACATGATCAATCATCAAATTCATCACCACTACTAGACATAGGATCATCATCAGGAGTTACATAGACATTATTTGGTTTAGATTCTGAGGATGCCTCGGCCTCATCTGCAACCTCAGTAGTAACACTACCACCAATAACAATAGAAGTGGATCCAATGGAAGCACGAGTTGGTCGAGCTGCATGACTAGTGCCTTCCATTGCTTGTTTACCTTTTCTTGATGTGGCTACTAATCCTGGTTATGATAGTGCTACCATACCTGCTTCATCCCCCCTAATGCCATGTCAATATCAAAATCAACATCAAACATAGGATCTTCAATCTCCTCCACCATTCTGATGTTGGATCAATATCGTCCAACACAATGGGATCTAGTTCAAGTGTTCTATTTATCATTTGGTTCCACCGTAGTCGAAGGTTGTGTTGCATGAAGACGAGATCATTTAGCCGTTTTTGTTCCAAATAGTTTCTCTTCTTCGTGTGTATGCGCTCAAAAATAGACCAATTGCGCTCACAACCCGAAGCACTGCAAATTTTCGCTGAGGACTGTAATTGCAAACTTTTGCAATTGAGGACATTCGCTACCAAATGACTCCCACCAATGTGCTGCAAAGAAAAAGACATTAATTAGTAACTTAGTTCATTTGATTACTTATTTACAAATTACAAGTATTTATAGATAATTTGAATTGTAAATTTGTAAACAATTTAACTTGAAAAGAAAAACAAATTGGAATTACTTACCTCGCAGATCGACATCTATTGCCATCTTTGCCAAAGGTCCTAGCTGCCATATTGAAAAGAGTAAGTTGTTTATGTATTTCCAACTGGTCTGCATGGATAGGGACCATGCACTCCAATCAATCAATCAATCCATCTTTGACCTCCCCAACCTGCAAATCTCCTAGCCGAGCTTTATAATGATACTTTGGGTTCAAAAACTACCTTGCAACATGTATAAGATGATGGAGTTGATTGTTCAATCTGTTATCAATGATCTCCCATATATGACCATATTTAGCTAACCTATCCTTGTACGCTGCCTGTATTTGCTCCTTTGCCTGATCCATAGCCTCATAAATGTAGCCCATGGCCATTTTTTCCCCATCCACCATCCTTAACACCTTAACAAGGGGCTCAGTAATTTTCACAAGCTCTGCAGACCTTTTCCAAAAATAATTGTCAAAATCTTTCTTTTTGGTGTCTTTGCCATCTTGTCTATGAGCCCACCGAGATTCAGTCCAATCATTAGAAGAAAATATTTTTTGCAGGTTTTTTTGTTGAGAATTGTTACATTGCAAGGTGAGGAAGTGAGTTGGAAATCTCGTAATTGCAGGTCTAACAAGCTCTTTGTCCCCAATGTTTTTCCTCATTAGGCTCAATACCCATGAATGGTTGTAGATGTATTTTGTAATGCACTTGGCATGCCTCTGTAGTGTTTTTTACCCACTCTACTTTGCCTATGTCCTCAAGCCTGGGGTCTATGCAATGTGCAACACATGGAGTCCAAAATATGGTCTTATATTTGGACTCAAGCATCTTTCCAGCAAGAACATAATTTGAGGCATTATCTGTGATGATTTGCACAACATTATGCCCCCCCACTTCTTGAATAATCTTAGCCAAAAGCTCAAATAGAAGGGTTGCATCCTTCACCTTATCAGATGCATCGATTAATCTCAAAAACATAGTTCCTTGAGGGAAAGAAACAAGTAAATGAATGATAATGCGGTTCTTTCCCTCGGTCCATCCATTTGACATGATGGAACAACTAGTTTTGAGCCATGACTCTCTATACTTTGCCAAATACTCATCAATGGAAGAAATCCCCTTTTGCAAAAGAGCTCCCCTCAAGTCATACATAGTAGGGCCTTTGAAGCCCTTTCCTACAACTATAACAGAGTCCCACATAGCTTGGTAATAAGGTGAGCGAGCAACATTAAATGGGATATCTACATCATACCACCATCTAGCAATGTATTGATAAGAAGTTTCTTTGCATTGTTTTTTCCAATGTTCATTCAAAGTGGGTTGATGACTTGGCTGGGAGGAAGTGGGATAAGCAAAGGCAGTGGTGGCAGGGTATGAGAAATAACTTTGGATGTTTGTTCTCTTTGTTCCTTTGGATTGTTGACCAAGAGAAGGAGGAACATAGTGAAAGGGGTCATTGGTGGAAGGGATAGAAGAAGAGTCTTGAATCTCATAATCATCATACCCACTCTCTTTCATGGCTTGTAATAATTCCCTCTTCCTTGAAGTTTCTTCTTGGATGGCCTTCTCCCTAGCCTTGTTCTCCTCAAACTTGACAAGGTATTTTTCCCTAACATGACCTAACACTTAATTTGGTGCTTCACATGGCTTTACTTGGCCTCTTATGCCAACCAAGTGTTGTTTCCATATGAGAACATGGACAACAATGAAATGTGAAATTTTTCAAGTGAAAATTCTTCCCTGGAAATGCAAACTAGCTTCCTTAGCCTTCTCTTGAAAATGCCAACTCTATTAACAACTCCAAACTATCTCCAAAATAGCTCCAACTCCAACTCCAAGCCTTTAATATTACTATTCCAGCAAAAACTCAACACTCTTCAAGCTCCTAATCAAACTCACAAAAACTCCAAATGAGATGTGTGAGGCAAATGAGGGGGGTGAACTCCTTTTAAAGGCTTGGAGAGGGTGTTTTTGGAGGGAAACAACCCTTACCTTCCTTCCAAAACACCCAGGAGGCTTCCTAAATGACGCCGTGTGGGTTTGCCGCAGCCTTGGCAATGAACCGACCAGTTTAGGATGAAACCGATCGGTTTGACCATAAACTGGCCGGTTCGTCCTAAACTGACCGATTTGGGCTGGTTTTTGTGGTTTTTTGGCGAAATAGGCCCATAAGCTAGGCTTTTTGTCTGGTTTGACCTAGTTGCCCAATGAACCGGTCGGTTTGACCAGTTTTTGTTTCAAGCTGACCGATTTTTAAAACTATGCTTGAGACACAACTTTGAGAAGTCATGAATGCTGCAAAATTACAATAATACAAAATGAAAAATTCACCCAATTTAGGGGCACTTGAAACACAACTTTGAGAAGCCATGAATGCTGCAAAATTAGGAAATGAAAAGCTCACCCAACTAACTGATGCCCACACTCTTCCTCTTGCTTCCCATGCGCTTCCTCTTGTTTCCCACGCTCCAAAACACAAATAAATTCCTTGTTGCTGCTATAGGAAGCTCTTCTTGCAAAACAATGTGTGAGAAATGAGTGAATGAAGTGCCATTTTTAAGAAAAGAGAGGTTCATAGGGTTTCTAGAGAATTCAATTCTTTTCATTTTCTAGAGAATTCCATTGGTAATTTTTTTATATTAAATTTAGCTAACAACCACATAAAAAATGGTTTATTAGTGTGTTTTGGTGTTAGATGCGGTCCATGCCCTTTTTCTACTCCTTGAGATGGCTGAAAAGGCCAAACAATTTTAATTTTTCCTTTTTGGCTGCCAAAACTCGGCATGTAGTGGCAGAAGCAGGGCCGAAACGTTGCCGGCCGTACCATATGGTGTTACGAAATCGCGGAATGCTATACAGTACGATTGGCGGTGTTTCGGCCCCGTTTCGAGTTCGTTTTGATGTTTCGGGCCGTTCTCAGTACTGGTATGCCACCATTTTTGGCATTTCCTGCAACGTAGATTGAAGTAATTGACTTTTATAAGATAAAATGAGTTAATGTAGTGAAATGCAAAGGGTATTTGCACTTGTGAATTAGATGAATATCAACCATTGCTCTGAAGTGAGGTGAGATCTAATCTTAACCATCAATCACTTTGGAATTAGGGTTGTAGATTTGGTCAATAACTTAAACTTGTAAAAGGAAGGGTAGGCCAAGGGAGAAAACATATTACATCTTGAGCACAAGACATAGTGAGAGTGAGATCTCAAGGATTAGGTGGAGAAGGACTTCATTCAAATGTTCAGGGTTCGACAAAGAGTTTAATTGGCAGCAAGGGAAGGATTTGGATCATCCAAAAAGATTGAAGGATAGATTGATAGAGGGGTTTGATACGCTGGAATATTTCCAGGTTTGTTGTTGTATGTATTTTTTCCTCATAGGTCCATTATCCTAGGAGGGGAACCCTTGTAAGTTCTAGAGTTATTTGAATGAAGAACTGATTTGAAGGATAGAAATCCTTGCATGCATATTTGTGAGATTTGGTGATTGTGTTCACTGTTATAATTTGTTACGATCCCAATTGTGTCTTCTATTCAATAAATTTTCATAATAATTAAATATTATTGTAAGGAATCAGTTAGATAGTGATTGGTCAGGTTGTTGGTGTTAGGGAATTAGCAATCACTACGACAATGTTAGGGGAGCTTTAGTGCCATTTGCTACTTGATTTGTGACTCCCTTTGGGATGGTCCCTACTTCCTAAACAATTGCTTTTGATGAATATGAGAGCTATATGTGGGTCTAGTCCTAAGGTATTGGCTCCTTACCTTGGGATATCTTCTTTGCAGTTTGTTTCTTCCTCCGACTTCCTCTCACTTTCTATTGACAACAAGTGACGTGGGGATCCCTTCCTTGACCTATGCCAAGATATCTTGCACTGTTCAATTATGGGGGATCTTATCTTGTTGGAGGTGTTAAATGCAAGTACCAAATCCATATAGATTTTGCTTGATGACAAATCATAGTTTTAAGAACTGGAATCGGGTTTCGAACTAGCCACCTATGTAAATTGGGATTCGAACTGAAACCAGGTGAAACATGACTGACCCTGATTCAAAAAATCATTATTGGAAAAAGTACATAAAATAATTAATTTTTAATGAGAAAAATCACTAAATAACTATTTTTGATGAAAAAATTACTAGCACCATGTAAGGCCACCTTCATTCACTCCAATGGACAAAACTCAATCAGGATTGGGGTTGCATTTTCTAATGTTCACTCACTGATCATCAAACTTAGCCATGTATTGTAGATATGCCATGCAAGAAATTGGAAGATAATTCTTTGTTAAATCAAGAACACATGAATATCATTGAACTCTAGAACATTAATTGAAGGAACGCAAAAAGAGAGAGGCACTCTGTTAAATGAATGAGTGGCATCACTGATCTCCTAGGATAGTGATCTTCATCAAGTAGTTGGCCACCATGTTTGTGTCACTCGTGCATGTGGAAAAAATTTTGTTCTTCAAAAACATCTTGTGGTAACTTTCATGATCTAAGTATAGTGCTATAGAGTGATCAAGGCATTATGCATCTCCAAAGCCATCATCTTCTTTGACATGAGGGATCAAATGGCTTTTCACAAAACCAATGATAATTTTCTTAGTTTTGGCTACCTTTTTGTTGTGTTTGGCCGATTGTACATGTTTGGTAGGCACTATGACCGTCACCTCAATAAAACACCAAAAGATCAACCCCCTCCAACAACGTCAATTTTCTGCACTTCCAAGGAGTGAAGTTTGTAGTGCCTTATATTAGTTAAACTCTTTAAGACCTAGATTGGCCATCCCTTCAACTCCTAGGAAATACCTTAATTGAATAGATTATTTGGAAAGCATTTCAAATCAGCAACTTATCACAGGCACATATCAACTCTCTTAGGCATAAAAAACACTCCAATCCCTAGAGCAACTAGTGCATCACACTCAACAACCTATCACATGTCCCCATGCTTATCTTAGGCACAGATCAATGTTAATCATTGAAGCTAGGGCATCACACCCACTGAAATCCTATGATAGCATCTTGGCACAGATAACAACCTACTCCATACATGGATCCTGGAATTTCAGATAACTTGTTCTGATACCATGCTAAATTTTGAGCACATGGTGCACATATATGTACTTAGAAACTAAGTTATAACAGTTAGTAAACTGAAAACTATTAACTCGTCTCAAAACACCAATGTTTGACCAATAAATTGGTATACATGGACAATTTGAAAATACGAATTGGTTTTTTATAGACCTGACTGGATAGGACCGATTAGGTACCAAACCAGCGTAACTAGTTCTTGGATTGGATTTTTGGTTCGATTAGCAAGTAAGAGGGCTTGACTTGCCCGTTTGGCTAATTTCTGGTGCAACCTAGCTAGTTTCTAAAACTATACAACAAATATGAGGATGCATTCTATTACCCCTCATATAGCATGAGGTTTGTCCCAAATTGAAGACTTTGCCAAGGAGGTTGTGTTTGGAGGCTTGCGTTTGCACATATGCAATGTTTGATGCCTTTATGGGGTTTTGCTTAACATTATGCACTTTTGATTAATCACTAGCACATTCATAGAGGGAGTACTTATCAACTAAAGTTTTTCGTAAGTAGTATTGGCTAAGTCACCTGACACGGGGATTCAGGATTCGTAGTGTCAGATTCGGACGCGTTGACCCCCCGGAACAGGACACGTAGGATTCGTTATATATTATTTTATTAATATATATATATATATATATATATATATATAATATTATATATATTATATAAATTAGATATTTCTTACACAATTTTAATTAATGATACAAATTTATTGATTTCAAACATAGATCTTCATCTATAGCATGCATAGTACATACAAAATTCAAATACATGTTAGTGGTCACATAAATCATGATTCATAATTCATAAATGAAAGGCAACTTACAACTACAAGATAGTAAGATAAACACATTGACAATTGTAGTTTTCTCATTAAGTCATCAAATCAAAATGTGTTACATAGGTAGTGCTGGTGCAATGCCAATGGCAAATAGAAATAGAAAATATAAAACAACTACAGGTATACAAGCCTCAAGGCATCAATCCTCATCATTAGCATCAGAATCAACATCAATGTCCTCATCATCATGGTCACCACTGCTCTCCTCTGCATCCTCCTCCTCCCCTTAATCCATAGTCGCCTCTGCATCTGCTGGTGTGGAGGATGACCCCTCTAAGTCATCACATTTAACAGGCTCTAGCACTGGATCATTGAGATCCATGTTGGCCAATGCCAACTCAACACTGGTGTCCAGACCCATATCATCAAGAAAGACATCCCACATTTTTGTCTTTCCCCTCAACCACTCTTCCCTCTGCCTGTAAATAACACATTTAACATTATGCACTTTTGATTAATCACTAGCACATTCATGGAGGGAATACTTATCAACTAAGGTTTTTCGTAAGTAGTATTGGCTAAGTCACCTGACACGGGGATTCGGGATTCCTAGTGTCGGATTCGGACGCGTTGACCCCCCGGAATAGGACACGTAGGATTCGTTATATATTATTTTATTAAAATATATATTATATATAATATTATATATATATATTATATATATCTATATATTAAAAATTAGATATTTCTTACACAAATTTTAATTAATGATACAATTGATTTCGAACATAGATCTTCATCTATAGCATGCATAGTACATACAAAATTTAAATACATGTTAGTGGTCACATAAATCATGATTCATAATTCATAAATGAAAGACAACTTACAACTACAAGATAGTAAGATAAACACATTGACAACTGTAGTTTTCTCTTTAAGTCATAAAATCAAAATGTGTTACATAGGTAGTGTTGGTGCAATGCCAATGGCAAATAGAAATAGAAAATATAAAACGATTATAGGTATACAAGCCTCAAGGCATCAATCCTCATCATTAGCATCAGAATCAGCATCAATGTCCTCATCATCATGGTCCCCACTGCTCTCCTCTGCATCCTCCTCCTCCCCTGTATCCATAGTCGCCTCTCATCTGCTGGTGTGGAGGATGACCCCTCTAAGTCTCAATTCTAACAGGCTTAGCACTGGACATTGAGATCCATGTTGGCCAATGCCCATCTCAACACTGGTGTCCAGACCCATATCATCAAAGAGACATCCCATCTTTGTCTTTCCTTCAACCACTCTTCCCTCTGCCTGTAAATAAGACAAAGGTTGGTGTGCACATACACCATTGTCTCTGCCCTGGACTGCTCAAGCCTGCTCTTCTTCACACTATACAAATTCCCATATGTGCTCTAATTCCTCTCGCAGCAAGAGGATGAAGTCACCTGAGAGAGGAGCCTCATGGCTAACTGCTGAAGAGGAGGGCTTGTTGCCCCATGCTTTGCCCACCAAGAATAGGGCTTCTTAGTCCCCCTGTCTCTAATCACATCATAACCTCCAAATCGACCACTGCCAGTGGAAAACTCTGCAAGGTATCCTCCACCTCATTAAGCAATGCACTATCCTGAAAAATCCGCTTGAATGCCTCTTTCCTCCCGTGTGAGATTTCACCATCCATGTGAGGAGGGAATCTACGGGAAGGTCCACCATTCAGCCACTCATGGCTGTAGTATTTGGGGTTCAATGAGTGAGCCAAACAATGTAAAGGTGTACAATTCTTGTTCCATCTGCTGACAAGAATATTCTGTATAGTATCATAGAAGGCCTCTGGTGATGTCTCATACTCGGGGCACTCACTCTGTAGAATAATGCTCCTCATAGACTCAATCATGGAATCCCATCCCTCATAAACCTCTCCTAGGATGGGTTTGTCTGTATCTGCAAATCGAAGCAAAGAAATGATAGGGTCCATGATCCGAATAATTAGATCTACCCTCTCCCACCAAGCATCATCTAGCACTGTGTCCTTCACTCTTTTAGAGGCTACCTGATCTGTCTTTCTCCAGATTGAGCCATGAATACTGTTAAAGAAATGAACAAAACATGCACGCATTTGTAAATAAAAAATCATATACAAACTGTTGTAATAGAATAAGAAATGCAAAAAAATGGAGCTGAAATGCACTTACCTGGTGCTTGAATCTCCTTGCCGAATGCTCTACTCCCTTAGCTCCTTGCTCCAAACCCTTCTCTCCTTGCAAACAACTCAAACAATGCAGACCCAAATGCCAAACAACATGAAAGAAATGAAGAAATGCGGCCTTTTTTAACCCGCGACAGTCACTTTTCTGGGATACGAATCCTGGAATCGTGATTCACTGGCCAAAATCGGGATTTGTACAGGATTCGATGAATCCTAATAGGACACAAAGAATCCGAGTTTAGGATACGATTTTCGGGAGAATCGTATCGGACACGCAGGATTCGGGTTCGCCGGGCTATATGGATGAATCCGGTTACTTAGAATATTGGTTATTTGTTTCTCCTTGATGTTGTGGATTGGTGTCTTGGTGTGGCTACATGGTTGCCCTAAGTTTCATGGCATATTATTGCTTCATTATGTTGATTGAGAGCTCATGGAGGTAGTATGCCCACACTAAAAGGCACACTTTCCCAGGTCACCTGCTTTGGATGGGTAGTTATTGCTTAAATGATGGAGATAGTGAGCTAGTAGAACACCTATTCTAAGGGGGCCTCTAATATTCTTGTCATTTGACTATTACATGGATTTTTGAGGTATTTATTGAAGGTGTCTCATTTATGCACACTCTTCTAGGGCACCCAACATATTTTGAGGCATTGGTAATTGAATTGGGTCACATGGATAAGGATCTACAAATTTGACCCCGTGGTTTTAGGAGTGCCGTAACCAATAGGGCTATATTTAGCATGTGGTTGGCTTCTTGAGATTATTGTCAGCACATTTGTTGAGGAGCATAACCACCTTGCACACATATTAAGAATGCCCTCCTCCTTGACCCATAGTTTTTAATTTTGAGGTAGTTATGGTTTTGGCATATGGTTTTAAGTTCTCGATTGGAAAGCATCCCACCTTTAATACATATTTTACTAGGACAGATCATTTATGGAGGAGTTTGTTTGTGCATTAGAGGGAGAGATTTACCTACCTTTGCTATTTTACCCATGATTTGAGGTTTTTGAGGCATTTGACCTATTGGCCAAGTAGAGTTGTCCCTTCAATATGCCATCATTGGCACATTTATTTATGAATTGTAACTACCTTGGGACATCTTTCTATGGTACCCACATTGGGAGTAGTTTAATACTCTGGCCCTAGATCCAAGGGAAGCCTTAAATAACATTTGCATAAATTTCGAAGGCATACCTAGTCCAATGACTATTTTACAGTATCTGTTGCTTAAGGGCTTCGTTGGAGAGTGCCCTCTTTATAGGAGATGTCAAGAAGGAATAACTCCTCTTGAAGAGCACTCCTATTCCTTTGACTTGACATCCATTTGTATTTTATTGAAGTTGGATATTGAAGACTAGCTTTGTATTATCTTGTCGTAACACAAATGTAAACATTGGATCCATGCTCTTAGGATCCCCCGTCGTCAATTTCACATGGTTATTCAGATGCTTGGAGTTGAGGTTGAACATCAAATCTTTATGTTGGATAGGATATGCAATCTTTGTCACAGACAAGATATTGAGACATATGTGCACTTCATTTTCCACTGCCCTACCTATTTTGAGACTTATGGACTCTCTCCATGATCTTAAGGTACTTGGACTGTAGGTACCTTGCAGGTGGTGCATGATAGAAGTGTTCAATTTTAGATTTTAATGCTCAGGTTCTCCACTTAAGAGGAGATTGTCAAGAGAATTGCCTCCTACTTCCTAGTTATCTTGTTGGATTAGAGTCACAAGTGGTAGACAGAGGACTATGATACTGCAGATTCAAGAGCTGCGAGGTGTTGGGTCTCCTTTCATCCCACCCAGGGGCTTGACGTCTCCCCTCGAGACCCACGTGGAGCTATTGCTCCAGGCTGTAGGTGCCTTGCAAATGGCACCATAGATAGACTATATATCAGAGGCCCTAGGTTCAGGTGCCCCCCCTTCTAGACACATTTACACATGGCTTTGCCCAAGTAGCCAAATTCCTATTCAAAGCTTCTTCCAATGGCCTTGGATGCTAGGAGAGTTGGGCTTCCCAATGGCCTTAGATGCTAGAGAGTCAAACCTCCCTGTGGCTTTGCTCGGACGCTCCCCCTACAATCATACAACTTGGTCCCATTGTCCCCAACCACTCCTTAGGGGATGAGCGACCAAATTAGATTTGGATGAGTGACAAAATAATGTCTTGTTGGGTTGGATTTCCATGAAATGTTTGCTACTGTCTCCCCATTTTGCACACCGACTTTATTTGTTTATATTTTTTTCTGTTGAATCTAGCTCTATGACATAGATTTAATTTAATTCAATTTCTTATATCAAATACAATCTTGTTATCTGGCATATTTAACCTGGAAGCAGAGCCCATCAAAGATTCTGAGGTGGATCATATGGATGAGCTTTTGTTTTTTGAATTTTATGGTAGTTAAATATTCTGATAATGTTTTATCCGTGCATATAATTGAGCTGGTTTTGTAATTATCTTCTGGATTTAGATTGGAAATGCTTGTCTTTGCATATAACTACAAAGCGTAAATAGTAAATGGCAAAGTAAAATAGCAAAACTATTTAGTCATCTAATTATATTTTTCTTTAAATCAGGCAGATTGGCCAGCTTTGCGAGGAGCAGTCATTGGTTGTTTGGCTCTTCTTAAAAGGAAGAGTGATGTAGGCTTGGTCTCAAGTGGGGATGTAAAGAAGCTTATTCAGTCTTACATGGAAAACCTTCATGTTCAGGCTTTAGCACAACAAGATCGTATGGTGGGTTGTACATTTGATGTTCAAGATAACATTTTATAGCATTAAACTAGGTAAAAGTCTGAAGAATTTATATTTAAGGATAGGAGTTATAACATATGCTTCAGTAATATGTTTGTCCTGGTAAGTCTGTTATATTCAGATTACCTTCTTGTGTTCTCAGTACACAGTTTCATGAAACTAACATATTTTGACATACGATAGATGTAGTTTGTCATACGACTGATAAAACTTATAATGTTGTGAAGTTATGTCTTGAGCTTCTGGAGTGCCTCCTTAATGCCTATGCTGATGCGATTTCATCACTGGTATTTTCCTTCCCCTGATGATGAGGCTAATGCCAATTGTTTTACCTATTTTAGCTGATTTATCATTTATATTTCTAATATCCTTTTCATGGCTGAAAAGCTAACTGATTTTATAGATTTTAATATTTCACATTGTATGTTTACTAAATATTAAACCGTTGATTTGACTTCTTTTTAATGCCAATTCATTTTGCTTCTCTTTTCATCTGCACAACACATTTCACTTTTCTAATCCTTTTTGAAATATATTTATTTATTTTATTTTGTTTCAGTGGGTTTTGGTGTATTGTCACACTCTTCAAATGACAAAAATTCGTCATAAATGGCAGGGTGATGATCTTGTTTATGGAGTTTGTGCAGCAATTGATGAGGAGAAAGATCCTCGCTGCCTTTTGCTGGCATTCCATATTGTTGAGTTGTTAGTACATATATTTCCTGATCCAGAGGGACCTTTAGCAAGTTGTGCAGAGGATCTTTTCGACATTATCAGCCGTTACTTTCCAATTTCTTTCAATCCTGTAATTTTCACTTCCCCCATTTATGTTCTCAAGTCATTAGCTATAAGATGCAATGATTGTGCAGAATGTCCCTTGCTATTAATTTCTTGGTGTGTATTTATCCTAAAAATCAGAATTCATGTTTGTTGGGCCTGATTATTATGTATTCTTGATTTAGATCAACAGGAAGGTATCTTTCATAGCTTTGATCGTAACTCAAATGCAAAATTTGTTTCTTTGGTAGTGAGTAGTTAACAACTCAACCTTGTTGCAGCTGGTCAAATATTCCATGATGATGGTTTTCATATTGATTGAACAATAGTAAAATAGAAGTTTCAATCTCCCAAGTTGAAATAAATATGAACTTGGTATGCAATAAAAAGGTTTTAAAAGACCAAGGAGGAACTAAAATCTGTTTCTGATACGCGCTGATGTATGCATTCTGTATCCAAATATTGAATGGTTGTAGCACTTAAGTCAAATTTGCTCTTTTTTAATGATCGTATATGAGCAGAGTATAAATAATAAATGTATTAGCAAACTGGGCAAAAGTCAAGTTCATTAACGATATGGGCTGACGGATGTATTCTGTAGACAGATATTGATGTAGAATGGTGTAAAGCCAAATATATATCCCAGGTGAATTGCTTTTTTGATACCAATAGAGACATACAGCGCATAAAATTTGGAGCAGTTAAATGGATCAATATAATGGTTAACCGTTCTTGAATCTGTCTCTTCTTGCAGCACTCTGCATTGATTTCTGTTGAGTTGTTAAATGAAAAATTGCCCGGCTGCACAGGGAACATTTCTAGTTATACCTTACAAATTCCCAGTCCAGTGTATGTTCTCAACGTGGGTATAGTAAAGGTTGTTGTAGTAGAGTATAGTATGTGGAAATGGAAGTGGACATGGGAAAGGGAGATGGAAAAGATAGGAAATGGAGGAAATGAGATGGAAAGAAACCAGTGTTAATTTTTTTTTATACCAGGTCTGATTTACTTCAACAATTTATTAAGAACCCAGAAAATATTTATCTCAAATATTTCTGAAATTGCTGATAAAATTAACACACTGGTATATTAACTCAGAAAATAAAATGGAGAGTTCAATTACACTACAATAACAAATTTGTACCCAACACAATCTTCCATCATATTATTGAACTCTGGAAAATTCGGGGTTAGACCCACAGAGAATACACAAAAAAAATACAACTGCTGGGAATTTGGAAACTCAGCCCCACTGGGAAAATCGGTTTCTAGAAAGTGACCCTCCTAAAGAAACTCAGCCCTGGAGACTTTGACCTGTCTCACCAGCAAATCAGTCCCTTTTTTGTCTCACCTCGTACGACCCTTGTGCACTTGAGGAAATTGGCCTCTCTGGATATTTTGGCCTCCTCCACAATTTAGCCCTCCTCTTCAGAAACTCATTCTTCCTCATTCCTAAACTCTATCTCCCTAAATTCCTTGCTGCACTTCTCCTAACTTCTTTTCAGTCTAGTCAACCCTTTTGAGCTCTCGCTCTAGAGAAAATCGCTTCCTCTGGAATTGTGTGTGTTTATCACTCCCTTTGGGTTATTTTATAATTTCATTAAGCCAAAATCATAACCGTAATCTTCTAAGTGATCAATGGCTAGGATTAAATTCTAAGCTTCTCTTGAGATCAACTGTTGAGATGATATCTAAATCACTTAAATAATTTAATTATCCATTCTTAGAATTTGGCAAGCACCTAAAGAGGCAATCAAATATCTTCTACATGCTAAGACACCAAACCAATGTAGAGGACCTTTCCAGACTACAAAATCAATACTCTCTCCTAGCAAGGAAGGATTCTCCACCAACCCCAACTTGTCTCTGTAAAACACAAACTTCCCCTATGCTACCTGCTTCTATGTAGAGATGTACCACAATCTCACAACACCTCTCTGGACCCTGTCTATGATGAAGTGGTATTTGATCTTTATGTGCTTGGACATATCATGAAACACTTTATTCTCAGAGAGCTTAATGCAACTCTGATTGTCACAATGAATCACAATGGGCCCCAATCCACCTTATAGAGCGTTATTACAGATTTTTAATAGATATTTGGTGGGACTTTCCACCTTGGATGGCCAGATGTATGACTTGTGGTAGTTGGTTGCATATTTTTAAAGGTTTGTTAGTGGAGTGGCCTACCTTGAAGGAGCTTGAGAGCACACATTGTAGCTTGTTGACATGGTCAACCACTTTGGAGATTTTATTTTTTTTCTTGTCTTGTGGAGCTGGTTACATGAGAGCATTATTGTATTGTTTTCCTTAGTTATTTTATTGTTCTTCATGGAGAAAAGGGTGGATCTCAACAACTCATTGCTACTTTAGCAAACTGGTTGTTGAGAAGGATGTTTTATTGTTATTCCTTGGAGAACTAATGCACCTGGGAAAAAAAATACTTCTTTATTGTTGAGTAGTAATGAAACTTATATAAGGCTTTGCTCTCTCCATTTCATGTATGGTTGGATTTGGGGATCTGTCCCCTTTTAACATTGTTTAATATCTTGAAGGATATGGAAAGCTAGAAGCTTGTTCTTTTTGGATGTTAAGCAAATATGAAGGATGGAAATACAATTTCTTTGCTGCTGAAGTGTCAATAAATTCTATATTTTCTTATTTAGAATTTGCTGCACTTTACATTTTCTGAGTTGTACACATACCTTTATGATCATTTGTTAAATCATATTTCTGCATTCATTTAATAAACATTAGTAGACACACACACAGCAAATTTAACCTTAAATTGCTAGTTTGTGAGGTAACAGAATGTTTCTGGCTGTTTATGGAATTTGAGTTTCCATGTTGTGTTCATGCACTTATAGTTTTCTGGGCATTTTTTCTTTCATTTCTCAGACCTAGTCAGTATTTACTATTTAGCAATGGGGGAAAACAATAAAATGTTTTGAAGTTACATGATTGATTCCATTTCACTTTAAAAATAGATCTGGAAAAAGGCTTGTAAGATAATTGTATATTCCCTTCCTATCTTAACTTGTCTTAGAAGCAGCTATAAAAATAACATTCCTAGTGAAAATCTGAAAACTGGAAACCACTTAAACAGGAATTGTAATAAATAACAGACACAAATTTCTTCATTATGCAGAATAATTGACATCGTTGCTGGAAACCACTTAAACAGGAATTGAAATAAATAACAGACACAAATTTCTTCATTATGCAGAATAATTGACAACATTGCATCTGTATTACCCTTAACCTAATTGCTTTGGCTGCAAATAAATTTTCTGGGATTCTAGATTGGTTGTTTTGAAATGGACTTCTGATAAGAGCAATGTTTCAAACAAATAAAAGAAAATATGGGGCAGCATATACATTGAGCTGATGTAGTACCCTATGGAAAAGTTTTGTGTAATATTGTTCTCCGAGGAAGTAATTTATTTTCTTCACTGAGCATGGCAGCATTATTGGCAATTGAAGTAACAGCTCAATGCATGTTTTTGTCATTTTGTCTTGAAGGATTCTGAATCTTGAAAAGTTATCTAGTTTGATCAAGTAGAGCCAATATTGATCCATCTGAGCATCCCCATGAACTTTAGGAGACTTTAAATGAAATATTTGGAGTTAATACTAGGACATAATGTCACGGAAGCTTGTACATTGCATCAAAATGGTAAAAAGAATGAGGAGAAAAAAGGAGTGGAAGGAGGAAATCGAAATTTTCATCCATGCAAATGGTTCCTCATTCCACCAATAATTGCTCTACCACTGACACACCTAGTGATATGCACAACCCAGGAACAAATTTGTAAAGAATTGGTTGTTCTGTTTATGAGAATTTTATGCCACTAAGATTTTGCTTTGAAGATATTTTAGAAGATAGTGTTTCATTTATGCTTTTTGTCTTAGTTGTGTTTTGATGGACATTTGATTCTGTGGTTGTCTTTTTTTGCAGCCTCCAAATGATTCATTGGGCATAACAAGAGAAGATCTATCAAGAGCTCTTCTAGTATGTTGAATTAATTTTTGTAGATTGAAAATAATATTGTCGAATATTTGGTAGTTTCTTCCTCTATTGCCAAATGTGATCAATGTGTTATAATGTATAAAGAAAATTCAAGAACAATATATTTCAACAAGAAAATATGTTCTTGTTGAGAAATCAATGCAAGTAGATTAGGGTTTGATTCCTATTTCTTGATAATTAGTTGTGAGTTATGTTAGCTTCTTTTACTTCTTTATTATCTATCTTTCATCAAGCAATTACCATATTATGTGTGTATGAAGATCACAAAATACAAGACACAAGATGTGGGCACTATGCTAGGGAAAAACCCCCCTCGAGGGGAAAACCCACTAAAAAGTTCTCCTCCAATAGTTTTCTTTGAGACTCTTCAACCTAGACATAAACCAAACCTCCCCTCCACACCAAGTCAACCCTTCCAGATTTTCGAACCCTTTGCAACAACACTGCCACCCCAACAACTTTGACTATGCAGCAACTTACGACATTAGGCAACAGCAGGTAGCAACAACACTTGGAAGACTTCGATCTTCCAAACTAGGGCACGAAAGAGAGAGAGAGAGTAGCACCAAAACATCGATTTTTTCCTTCTTTTTGACCTTAACCCAACTCGCACTCCTTTTGGCTTCATTGATCCACTTCGCACTTTTTCTGGCTTCTAGAGAGATATCGAACTAGCTTGAGATGAGATACTCCAAATGAATTCGATATCCTTCCTTTTATAAGCTCCAGGTGAGGTCAAATAGGTGTCCTTTACACCCTCTTGATCTCCATTAGGCCGACTTGGTGTGGAGGTTACATAAATCATATTTTGCTCAATAATAAACCTTTTTACATGATTCCAAAGCCCAAGAAGGGTCTCTTTAAAAGTACAATGACTCTATTAACTCAGAATAAATCCTAGAAGTCTTCAATGGGGATTTGACCTAAAACATGATGACTCAAGCATGAAAGCCATGCTTTAATAAGTCATAATAATAATAATAAAAATTCTTTTCTTTATTATTTTGACAAGTACATTACATGATGACTCAAATACATTTATGAAGACCGAACCTAGTTACATTCTTCAACACTCGTGTTTAACTAGGGAGGTATTCATAGTATTCAAATACAATGGAAGATCTTCAAACTATATGAACAATGAAAAGTTTAGGCACCGCAATGTCACAGACTAGATTCCTGACCAGGGCAATCTATCCATTGGTATCTCAACAGCTTAGGCACCGCAATGCCACAAACTAGATTCATGGCCAGGGCAATCTATCCAAGTGGGACTAAGGTGGACTCAAGCTTTCAACCTGTCTAGGTACCATCAGGCTTACTTGCTAACCACCAACCCAGGGACCCAGGTGCGTATCTGAGGTCAGAGCTCTACAACCAATGCCACCCTCCCTACTTTGGGACCTAGACATCAACACAGAGTGCCAACTAGATGTCCTCCCAGGCAATGCTTCTCTTGCAAAGCCTCAACAAATCTTTCCCGATCAAACTGATCGGTAACCAACATGCTATCAAAACTTCGACAGATTTACCTGTACAAACACAACCCCAATCTATAATGCACTTTCAAATGTGCATAATCAAATATAAACCTTTGGGGTCTTCTAGACAACTTGATGTTGCTTCTCAACTTTCCACAGTAGGACTTAGAGCTTTTTCAATGAATCTTTGACAGAAGATTCTTCAACCATGCAACTTCCTTTGCTACTTCCCATGCAACAACATATTTCACAATTCGACCAGGATTTTCTTATCTCTGCAACCCCTAAAAACACATTCTCCAATTTTCTTGTCTCTCTCATGGTCTTCACTAAACTTACGGCTGTTAGTCTTGGTCTAGTGCATGACACATGAAGTAGAGAACCATATCCGTCATTCCCTCTTAATCAGAGAGGATCTAATCATTCATGTACAAGGAATATTCTCAACCATCCTGTTATCCTAGAGAGATTTCTTTCATTCAAGCTCCCTCTTAACCTAGGGAGATTTCATCCATGCTCCCTCTTAATTTAGGGGAGTTATACTTCTTCTTTATGACATCGGAGAATCTTTCATG
Organism: Pinus taeda; assembly: GCA_000404065.3. Lineage (NCBI taxonomy): Eukaryota > Viridiplantae > Streptophyta > Pinopsida > Pinales > Pinaceae > Pinus > Pinus taeda. Next base: position 232,597 of record APFE030895434.1, read on the forward strand.
GCTTCCATCCATCTCATCAGAGTTATCATTACCATCGCCATTCACATCATGCTTATCACATGAAATTTACTTTACGAACATCTTCACCATATTGAAGATTGTGTCCCTGCACAACTTAGATATAAAGTACAACCAAATCTTATAGAAGCATGAAGTTAGCCATATCAGAATCACAAAAGCATTTCAACTTTATATATATCAGAAACCCAAGCTTAATTACAAACAAGAGACACATACTCTTCAACATCTTGCTAGGGACTTTGTCATAAACCCTAGACTACTTCATAGCAACTTTTGTTACATCTAGGGTTTCAATGTTTCTTCCAAAGGTATGACATACCCTTCTACAACATATAGCAAACCCTAGAAACAATTCGAACAAGTATCTAACAACTTTCAGAATTCATTTGTTAGACTTTCCACTAGGGTTTCATACAAACCTTAGATTTCATACATGAGATTTGACAATCAAAACCAATCTCAACCCAATCAATAACATGAGTAGATTCCACTAGGGCTTGTTTCAAACCCTAGATTTTCTCAAACAATTAAATATCAATCATAACTAAGACTTAGATTGCAACAATCTTACACAAATCTCAAATTATCACATTATCATCATATACCAGAGATTTTACTTCTACTAAGTTTTAACTCCAAAAGCATAGAATACACAAATACTATCATCCTAGAGAAACAAACTTCGATTAGGGCTTAGTTCCAAAGCCTAGGATTCGCGACCAGTGACAAAGAGGTCAACTCATACATCTAGGACTTCATCATCATTATAGGCATTTCATATCATTTAGTCAAACCCAACTTCACAAATATCAATAAGAGTTAGACATATAACAAACTTTATTAGACTAGGGTTTGATTAGAGAAACACACACATCCAAGGAAATCATTTCTAAGACATTATAAGGGTCTTGCTTACACATTCAACCAAACCCTAATGAGCTAGGGTTTCAATATAAGAACATAGGAAACCCTAAATTACCAATACTTCAAAGGTTCAAAATTTTAGACATTAGCATTCAACCCTAACAAATTAGGGTTTCCATAATCATACCAAAGCATCAACCAGTTATTTTAAACTTCTTCAAAACATCAGAGATTTTCTTTCAACAATAACCCTAAGCATGTTAGGGTTTAACACATAATCATCGACATACCCTTAAGTTAGGGTTTTCACAATGAACCTTTCTAGGGTTTCACAAGAATAATCAGAGATATAAGGAGGGTAGATTTATCTAATGATGAATCACCCAATCAAGAATCTTTCATATTCAAGAAAGCTAGACAAAAAAATATGTTATTAATAGTTTATCAAGAATAAATATCAAAAACTTGTAATCCAAAGCATACCTCTTGTTTCTTAACAATCCTTGTAATTCCAATGCTTTGTTTTGTGAAGCCTTCTTCCACGTTCCTTGAGAATTCAACAAGTTTCTAAACAAAAATATGACTAGAAATGTGATTAGTATTTAATATAAACAAACTTAGATAAGTAAGGGAAACCAAATATAAAAGACAATACAAGGAGTAAGATACTTATATGTGGAAGTTGGTAAGGGCTCCTTCCAAGCTTGAGGGATGCAAGGGATAGAGTCCCTAAGAGTTCCTAGAAAATAGGTTTTTGACTTCGAGTCCTTTCATCATGTTCTTCTTTGGTGAAACTTCTTTGGCAAAGTTTGCTTGATCCCTGTCCCTTCTTTCTTGGCCATTTATGCTTCTTGATTTCTTTGTAGACTTCTTCACTTTTCCTTTTACTAGATTCAAGACTTTATTCTTTTTGAGGATGAGATTTATCCTCTTCTTCCAAGCATTGAATGCTTCTTTTAATTTGTTCTCTTCCTTTATTGTGTTAGACATTCTCCTTGAAGATAGTAAGCTTCTTTCCTTATAAGGTCTCCTTATTTGAATCTTTAATCAACTTTTTGAGGCTCCTTATATTAATTTCAATAGATCCTCTAAATTTCTTTTTCCTCCTTCTTCACCTTAGTTCCATTCTCTAGCTTTTAATGATGTTGATCCTAAGCTTCTTAATAGCTTTTGTTTTCTCCCAATTCCATCGTATGAGAAGATGATTCCTTTGATAGAGTGTGAGGTTGTTTACTTTCTCCTGTCATGTGCCTTGATGCTCCACTATCAATGATCTAAGCATTGTCATCAGTAAGAGAACCTGTAAGAGCAGCCAAGAACCCTTGAGTTTTGACCTTGTTGAATAAGCAGTGGATGACCTTCTTGATCCAACTTCCAGCAACGTTGATACCCATTCTCATATAGTTTATCAAAGAGGGAGAATCCATGTCCATTCCTTTTGAGCCAACAAAGTGATCTTCAACTTTCCCTGACCTTAGCTCTAAAACCATGTTGAGAAATCAATGCAAGTAGATTAGGGTTTGATTCATCTTTCTTGATAATTACTTGTGAGTTATGTTAGCTTCTTTTACTTCTTTATTATCTTATCTTTCATCAAGCAATTACCATATTATCTGTGTATGAAGATCACAAAAACACAAGACACAAGTTGTAGGCACTATGCTAGGGAAAAAACCCCCTCGAGGGGAGACCCCAGCCAAAAATTCTCTTCCTTCAATAGTTTTCTTTGAGTCTCTTCAACCTAGACATAGACCAAACCTTCCCTCCACACCAAGTCAACCCTTCTAAATCTTCGACCCCTTTGCAACAGTACTTCCACCCCAACAACTTTGACATTCCAGCAACTTACGACATCATGCAACAACTGGCAGCAACAAGACTTGGAAGACTTCGATCTCCCAAAATAGGGCACGAAAGAGAGAGAAAGTAGCACCAAAACTTCGATTTCTTCCTTTTTTTGACTTTGACCCAACTCGTACTCCTTTTAGCTTCCTTGATCCACTTCAAACTTTTTCTGGCTTCTAGAGAGATATCGAACTAGCTTGAGATGATATACTCCAAATGAATTCGAGCTCCTTCCCTTTATAGGCTTTAGGTGAGGTCGAATAGGTGTCCTTTAGGCCGAATTGGTGTGGAGGTTACATAAATCATATTTTACTCAATAATAAACCCTTTTACATGATTTGAAAGCCCAAGAAGGGTCTCTTTAAAAGTGCAATGGCTCTATTAACTCAAAGAAATCCTAGAAGTCCTCAATGGGGACTTTGAACTAAAAATAATGACCCAAGCATGAAACCCATGCTTTAATAAGTCATAATAATAATAAAAATTCTTTTCTTTATTCTTTTGACAAGTACATTACATGATGACTCAAATACATTTATGAAGACTGAACCTAGTTACATTCTTGAACACTACTTCCTAAAAGGTGTCAATATTTATATTTGATGATGTATCTTTGTCTTCGAGTAATAAAATTTTAAGTGTTTTTTCCACTTCAAAGTTGCCTCCCAAACTCTGTTATCATCAAAGTCACTGCATTCGATGAATTTTAAGCAATAAATTTGAATTTTGCCACATTTAATCGATAGGTGCACAAATTTGATTAAGTTCGACCAATTTAGTTTGCCTTTCAATGGAGTCATCATTCAATAATTAATGTTTTATAGTCTCCAGGTTCCCTGTATTGCTAGTTGTTTAGTACATTGGAGAAGTGGTTTTTGTTGCCGACATGCCTCTACATACTAGCGCGAGGACGACTCTTGAAATATCTGAAACCCTTTACTCACGAATATTGGCATGGTTTGAATGCAACTTGCATGTTGGTCCAAAAATGACTGTGATGTAATTTGAGTTGAGGAACAAGATAACATGTTCGCACGAAGAAATGACTCTGATTACCGCTGATAGTGATAATGTTAATTATATCATATTTATCAGTTTGAGATAATGTTCAGAGGGATACAGTTTATTAGCCTGACAAATTGATAGTTTATACAGAGAGAGAGAGAGAGAGAGAGATTATAAATTATAACTAGAGAACTAGTTTGTTACGTTTTACAAATTTATACAAAGTTGTTATCCTCATAGTCTATTGTGTTGAGAATTCAATAGGGCAATGAATATGTTAATTCTCTTTAACTTGATAACTATTTGTGTTACCTTTTTCCTTATTATCTTTGTTCCTTATTATTATAATATGAGATACATCAAACAACTACCAAAACAATAAGAACAATGACACAATATATAGTCTATAAGCCAAGGCCAAAACCCCTCCTCTTGAGCGGAAAACCCTTAAATCTCTTCTCTTCTTATAGATCCTTCAATTGACGAATACCAAGACCTTGTGACTCAGATCAATACCCTCTAAGATCAAGATCAACCACAAACTCAGCGTCCTACTGCAAGAACTTCAACCTCGTACTGCAGATTTGAAAATTTGTCTGCCCAACAATTGCTGCTGCCACACTAGAAATCTTCGATCTTCTTCTTCCCTTTGCTTGTCGTTCCTTGTGACTTAGGGCTAGAGAGATACCCTTAATGACCTTCGCTTGCCTTCTTTTCTCTCTTCCTTCCAAGATCGAACTAGATATAACCCTTGCGTAGAAACCCTAGCTTCGTCTTGCACGTGGGAGAGAGAACTAGCCCAAACACTTCGACTTTCTTCGACTTCTTTTTCGTCCTTCTTCGACCTCTTCTTCGCATAGAATAAGAGATGAGCGAGTGATCCTTTGGAGTAGGATTTACTCTCTTTATATAGGCCTCTTCAAGGGCTAGACGTGGCTCTTCAATTAGGCCGACTTGATCTTGGAGGGCATTTTGACACTTTAAAGACAATTAATTTTTCTTTACAAGCTACAATGTGCCCACTGGGGTATTCAATATATGACAATGACTCTTAGACCTAGGACAAACCCTAGAAGCACTCAATGGGTGTTTGAACTATAAAATAAAAGAACTTGAGCATGAAACCTTGCTGCAATAATAATAATTTTTCTTCATTTTATAATTTACAAGAATACATTTCGTACTTATGAAAAATGAACCTAGTTACACATTTTTTAACACTCCCTCTTAACTAGGGAGGTATTCATAAGAGGTACATGGTCATTCTCAATCTAAAGAGATCTCATAAAAAGAGTCGGATTAGTAACCCATCTATCTAGCATCATATTAACCAACATTGTCACATAGCAAGGCCTTGACTGACAGCTCTATCTCTCCACAAGACTAGAGAACAATGCTGGCGAGACCAATGATTTATAAACACTATCATCATTGTCTCTCAAGGTACATACTCCACCTGGGTGTTCACCGAGTATGACCTTCTTTGGACTATTCTTATCTTGGATAGCCAGTCCTCAAAGAATATCGGTCCATGACCACTCTTGTCTTGAATGCCCTACCACAGAGTATTGAATGCCAGATGGTTACCCAATCCTCCATTCTTTCTTCCCAAGTGAGACAAGAATGTAGTGTCTATCTCTCCCTCTCAGTTAGGGAGGATACATCAACTAGGCCAAGTTTGTCTCTCAAGTACACAAGCTTCTTGTTCAGAAGAGATTTTGTCAATATATCAGCGACCTGTTCACCAGTGGAGATATATTGTAGTTGCAACACATCATTTTGTACTAGCTCTCGAATATATTGATACTTTCTGTTTATATGCTTTGTCTTTCCATGAAATACTGGATCTTCAGACAAATGTATACAATTGGTGTTATCACAAAGTATCATTGTAGGGTTCATCGGTCCTTCAAACAAGTCAGATAGTAGCTTCCTCAACTATATTGCTTCTCTGCTTACTTCACAGGTTGCAACATACTCAATGTCAACACTACTTAAAGCAACTGTATCTTGCTTTCTGCTCATCCATGAGACCATGGAGGATCCCAAACTGAAACATTCCTCTTGTAGTGCTCCTTTCATCTTGCTCACTGCCTCCCCAATTGGAATATGTATATCCAATCAGTTGGACATCATTCCTTCTATTATACTTCAGAAAGTAGTGGGTAGTTCCTCGTAGATATCTCTGAATATGTTTTGCTACTATCCAATGATCATGCTTCGGCTCCACTTGGAATTGACTGAGAATATTTACTATAAATCATATGTCTGGTCGAGTTTTCACCAGGTACATCAGTGAGCCAATAAGTTGTCTATACTTAGAAGGATCCATAAGGCTTGATTCAAAACTCCTTTGTCTCTTCAAGTTTGTGATCATTGAAGTGGTCATAGGTTTGCAGTCCATCATGTCAAACCTCCTCAACATCTTGATCATGTACTTTCCTTGACCCAAATAAACTTCATTAGGTCCTTGCCAGACTTCTAGTCCCAAATAATAGTGCATCAACCAAAGATCCTTCATGTCAAATCCTGCTGCTAGTTGCTTCTTACATTCTTCAACTCTACCTTCTACACCTGTCAAGAGAAGATCATCTACATATAGAAGAATGATTACATGTTCTCCATCTACAACCTTGATATAAAGGTTCAGATCAACAAAACTTTTTGTGAAACCTATTCTTTGTAGATATGCATCCATTATAGCATACCATGCCCTTGGTGCTTGCTTGAGGCCATATAATGCTTTCTTCAATCTGCAAACATATGCCTTCCTATCTTTAACTTCGAACCCCAAGGGTTTCTCTATATAGACTTCTTCATCTTTTGTGCCATTCAAAAAAGAAGTCTTGACATCCATTTGGTGGATGTTCCATCCCATTGATGCTGCCAGAGAGACTAATGAACGAATTGTTATATATCGTGTTGTTGGAGCAAATTTCTCTTCGTAGTTGTATATCGTGTTGGTGGAGCAAATTTCTCTTCGTAGTCGATGCCTTCTAGTTGAGAGAAGCCCCTAGCCAAAAATCTTACCTTATACTTATCTATAATTCCATCTGCTGCATGTTTGATCCTATAGATCCACCTTGAAGTTACCACAAATTTGTCTTTGGGCCTAGGTACGATCTCCCAGACTCCATTCTTCATTATAGATTGATACTCTTCATTCATGGCATCTTTCCATTCTTGATGATTTAGAACCTCTTCAAAAGTGGATGGTTCTGCTTCTACCAGTTTTGTCATGTATGCAACATACCCATACTATCTTTGGGGTTTCTTGCTTTCTCTAAAAGAGCGTTTCGCTACCCCATGACCTTTTTCCATCAAGTAGTGTAGATTTCAACCACTAAGGTCTTTTCCTTGTTTCTGGGATGACCACAGGTTGAATAGGTCCACTAGGACCTTCTTCTTCATGGTGAGATTCTTTTGCTTCCCTGCAAACTTCTTCCTCAAATACCGAAAGTTCTTCAGCATCAATCTATAGAATGTTCCTTTAATTTCTTTAATGCTATACTTTCATCAAATATGACATTTCGACTGACTTCTATGTGATGTCCTTCTTTTATGTAGATCCTATAGGCTTTCGATGAGTTGTTGTACTCAACAAATGTTCCCTTCATGCCTGATGGATCCAACTTCTTTCTTTTGTACTTCGGTATATGGATATATACAGGACACCCAAAGATCTGGAGATGATCTACATATGGGTTCTTTCCAGTGAACACTTCCTTCAGAGTTCTGTTGTCTAGGGACCTATGGGGACTTCGATTTTGAATGTAAACAATTGTCTTCGTGGCTTCTCCGGACAGAAACTTAGGTATATCCTGATCGTGTAACATTGCTTTTACAATTTCTTCAATGGATCTATTCTTCCATCCTACAATTCGATTTTGCTCAGGATTATATGGGACTATCAGCTCCCTCTTAATCCCGGACTCCTTATAGAATGCTATAATCTCCTTGGATGTATATTCTCCTCCATCATCAGATCTTAGTATCTTGATTCTTCTTTTTGTAAGGTTTGTTGAAATTTGGTATCGGTGGACAGGTGGTTCCCTAAGGCTTTGATCTTTGGCCTAGGGAAAAGTGTCCAAAAGAATTTAATTTTTCTCCTAAAGTAACTTTATAATTTTTATAAAGTTAAATCTAATTTAAAAGTGACTTTAAGTGATAAAGTTACTGAAGTCTAATTTTAAAGTGACTTTAATAAAGTTAATGTAAAATTAGAAAGGAAAAGTGACTTTGGAAATAAATGACTAATTGGGTCTTTATTAAAGTGGGGTGAGTTAAAAAATAAAAAGTGAGATTTAAATGAGCATTTAATCTCAGCCCTAGATCTCAATCTGTTTCAACCATTGGATTTAGAGGTTACCCAAAAGTCACTTAGGATTAGATTAAAGGAGGAAAAAGAGGCAAGAGGTCATTTATTCTTTCATGACCAGATTGAGAGAAGAAGAGAAAGAGAGCAAGGGAGATTTCCGGACAAAGAGGAGAATGAGACAATAGCTTGGCACACATTCCAAGGCAGCAGTTGAATAGATTTGTACAGCTGATTCAGCACACAGTGAAAGGCTGATTTTGGCATGATTTTCTAGAAATCCGTACAGTTGGTTTTCATAGAAATCGAGAAGTGGTTTGCACAGAAATCGAGGAGTAGTTTTTTTTTTTTCTTTTTTTCTGCATGCAAATCGAGGTCCGTACAATGCATTTAATGCAAGTAGTACAACACATTTAATGCAGGCAGTACAACAACATTTAATGTTGAAAGTGGGCATGAAAATTGAGGAGGCCGTACAACATTTATTGATGTCCTGTTTGCTGTAATTTCCAGTTTGTTGTGAGGCACGGGAAAATAGATAAGTTGTAAATTTGCTTGCTGATTTTTTGCTGAATATTTCTCACTATAATAAAGGCATTTTCAGAAATAAAGAAGAGCTCTCGAACTGGTTTTCCCCAAGAGTTGTAGGGGGTTTTTCCAGGGTCACATTGACCAAAAATCACTGTGTTCAAATGTGTTAAATGACTGTTTGTACCTGCTAATTTTTTATTTCTTCATTTTTTAACATTTTGTAAAATTTCCAGAATTTGTGTTTTCAGCAAAAATTTATTTTTTCAATTGTTGAATGTATGGATATGGGAAAGGGCATTTAACTATATGAGAGAAATAAGGTGAAACTGAAAACGGGGTGGGAAATGAGAAATTTTTACATGGTATCAGAGCTTGAATGCTAAAGTGCAGTTTGGAACAGCAAGGAGGAAAATTACAGCCTGCTGATTTTTCACTCAAAAAATTCCAGCAAGCTGATTTTTCACAAACAACAGTGTTATCTTTATTACAGTAGTGCTATTTTTCAATTTTAGGACAACAGGATGTCATTGGGATTGAGGGTGGAGGATAGGCTGGATGGGCATACAAATTACAACGTTTGGAAGGAGAGAACGCAAAGTATCTTTGAGGAGGCAAAAGTCTAGGGTATCATGGTGCATACCACACAGAAACCTATTGTTGTGCCTACTGATGCTACTCAGTTGGTTGAGTATAATAAAAAGAACAACAAGGGTAAGAGGTTGATTCTAGATGGATTCAAAGACCATTGAATTCCTCATGTGAGAGGAAAGAGCAATGCCCATGAGATGTGGACAACATTGTCCAATCTCTACCAGAGTACCAATGAGAACCGGAAAATGGTCCTGAAGGAGAAGCTGAAGAACATTAAGATGGTTAATGATAGTGCAGCTGGATATCTCACTAAGATTACTAATGTGAGAGATGAGTTGGCAGCGATTGGAGAGGCCATTCCAACCACTGAGTTGGTGCGGATTGCGGTAAATGGCCTCCCCTGTTCATGGATGAACTTTGCTGATGGGGTTTGTGCTCGTGAGACCCTTCCCACATGGGATAGGTTTTGGGATGATTGCATTCAGACAAAGATCAGGAAATGTCAGCTTGGGGCAGCCAAGCCAGTTGAGCAGGATGAGGATGTAGCACTGGTGGCAGGAGGCAAGAAAGGCAAAGGGAAGAAGCAGGCTTCCACAAGCAGTGGTGGGAGCAAAGGCAAAGGTAAAGGTAAACAGGTAAACACACAGAAGGACTATTCCAAGGTGAAGTGTTGGAATTGTCAAAAGATGGGACACTATGCAGTTGTGTGTCCGGAGAAGAAGAAGAAGAAGAGGAAGGACCAGAATTTGGCAGCTTCAGCAGAGATTGAGGACTTTGCAGGTCATTTTGACCGGGAGTTTGCGTTCACTATGTGTAAGTCCTCTAGTGCAGGATCACCTGCCATACAGGTTTAGAGGGAGCATGCTTTTCCCTCGATTAGCGGAGCATCTACAGGTATCTGGTATGTAGACATGGGCTTCACGTCATATGACAGGAGTCCGTGAGTACTTCTCGGAGCTTTCAGAGAGTGGCACTGATATTGAGGTAGTACTCGGTGATGACAGAGTTGTTAGAGCAGTCGGGGTGGGAACAGTGACATTTCAGAGGGAGTCCAAACTCCCTTGAAAGTGACAGAGGTTCTTTATGTGCCAGGGATGAGGAAGAACCTCATATCTGTCTCAGCTTTGGAGGACAGAGGATATGAGGTACTGTTCAGGGGAGGACAGGTGTTGATGTATCCCAGGGCGCTCCAGCTAAGTCAGCTAGAGTGATAGGTGTACGCCATGCAAAGGTGTACAGGTTTGCATTCCAGCCCCTTTTGGCATTGAGTAGTAGTACCGACAGCAGAGCTAGCAGTTCTGAGCAGTGTGAGATTTGGCACCGCAGGATGGGACATATGTATCATGGAGCCTTGAGGACCTTGCGGGAGATCACTACAGGTATGCCAGATTTCAGTACTGATCACTTTGATACTTGTAGAGGATGTGCTATGGGCAAGTTTGCCAAATCCCCTTTTCCCAGCAGTGACAGCAGAGCGACTGGGATACTTGATTTGATACATTCTGATGTGAGCGGTCGGATGTCTCATGTTTCCTTGAGTGGATATGAGTATTATGTTTTATTCATTGATGATCACTCCAGGAGGACCTGGATTTATTTCTTGAAGACCAAGAGTGAGGTCTTCAAGCGGTTTCAGGAGTTCAGAGCTCTTGTGGAGACACAGACAGGTCGGAAGATCAAGTCCCTGAGGTCGGACAATGGAGGAGAGTACACCCTTGGAGAGTTTGTTGACTATTGTGCGGAGGCAGGCATCAGGAGGGAGTTCACTGTTCCTTACAACCCCCAGCAAAACGGGGTTGCGGAGAGGAAGAACAGATCCATCATAGGGGCTGCCAAAGCCATGTTACATGATCAGGGGTTGCCATTGTTTTTGTGGGCAGAGGCCTGCAACACCACTGTTTACTTCAGAACAGGAGTCTGCATCGTGCCTTGGGGCACATGACTCCGGAGGAGGCTTTCTCTGGGAAGAAGCCTGATATTGGTCATCTTCATATCTTTGGATGCATTACATACTCCTATACTGAAGGAGAAGAGGACCAAACTAGAGCCCACCGCAGAGAAGGGTATCTTTGTGGGCTACAGTGAGACCTCAAAGGCCTTTCGGATTTACATTCCTGCACAGAGGAGAGTTGTTGTCAAACGGGATGTGAAGTTCGAGGAGGACAAGGCCTTTAGGAGATCACGGGATTTGGAGTATCTGGATCAGCCAGACCCTCAACAGCAGTTGAGTCAGTCGCAGGGATCCAGTGGGCAAGGATCAGGAGGATCAGGAGGTACATCTATGAGGATGTCAGGTCCATCAGTGAGCAG